>VURO01023802.1:6206-30274 GCA_015108175.1 Pelvicachromis taeniatus | reverse complement strand
GTGAGCGAGGAAGCACACAGATGCATATACACTCACAGACACAGACTCCGCCTCTACCTCGTTTTCCCGTAGCCTACCCCGGGCCTCGGACCTCCCCTCCTGCGCGCATTGCCTGCCTTTTATTCATGCTGCCAGTGGCGCTCTCTGTGTAGTGTTTCCCCGCCGTTCTCGTCATTGGTTGAATCACAACAGCGTGGCCCATTAATAGCGTCCGGGATGTCTTGAAATGTTCGGGCGAGAGAACGATTTATTAAATAAACATTTCAAAGACAATGATCTGATTTAGGACGCACCAAATCCATCACAGGTTATTTGTGCTAAAACAGTTTTTGTTGTTGTGTTTTGTAATTTGCTTGTCAGGTCTCTGTCACTCATTAGTAATCCCTTCACATCAGCTTAATGTATGAGCAGGGTTTGGGCTGCTTTACAGGAAGACATAATGGGAAAAAAATGGCTTCCTGTGGTGCCAGGTTAGGCCTCAGGTGAAAGGAGGCATCTGTAACCAGGATACAGTTTGTGAAACAGCCATAGCTGGCTGGAAGCTGCTCTTTTATTTTCTCTTTGCATGTGTCAGCGAGGTCCCGCTTTAATATATTGGATTTCACACGTGATCTCACTGAGTCATAATGAAATGTGATCATATATGATTTGATTTGAACTTGGGCCTACAATGTCACAATGTTATTTGATCTTATATATAATGTAATCAGTGCCACAGTGATGTATCATGTGATATTACACAATGTAATGTAATTTTATTAATGTGATGTAATGTATACTGATTGACAGGTGAAGTGGATAACCTTTATCGTGTCATTTAAGGCTGCTGAACCAACAGCACACTCCAATCATACCAAATGGCTCAGGGAACGCTTAAGGCAGAGGTGTCAAACATAAGGCCCGGGGACCAGAATCAGCCCGATAAAAAGCTCCAGTCTGGGCCACTGGATGACTTCAGAAAATGTGAAGGAGGGCTTAAATCTTTGGATTTGGATTGGTTTTCCAGCTTTTTCTGCTGATGAAGCTCTCCCCCGGCCATTCACATCCCACCACAGTAAATAAACAACAGAAAAGTTCCTTATTTTTCACTATTGACTACAGAAATTTCTTTTAAAAAAAAACATTTTTTTTTACAATGTATCCACAATAAAATGATATTTTCTGTAAGTTCCATTTTATAATTACAGGGCAGTCTGGCCAGTGAGCTAAAAACTTTTTTTTTTCCTGTAATTTTACAAATTTATTTCTTACACTTTAAGCCCAAACAGTGGCGCTGACACATTTCTTTCACTGACTGTAGCAGCATTTCATTATCATGTGGAAAGACTGAGACATACTGTGGGAACTATATATGAAATTAGTTTGGCATACCTGACTTAAGGTATGAACTGACCCGACTCCTGAAACTTTTGAATTCAATCCCAAAGTGCCACCTCAGCAAACAAAGGATCCACTCCAAACATCCCAGCTCCAGACACCAGGGGATATTCCTGCGGTCGATGACCAAACACTGCTTTTTTTTATCAGCACGAGAAAGATTGAAATAATATCGGACAAGTGGTTTTAATGTTGTGCATCTCTTTTATGCAACGTGATGTAGAATGTCGTGTCCTAGTTCATTTGTGTTGTAGTCATTAACCTTGCCCTCACAATCATTAGTCATTTAAACCATCAGGAAGTCCCCCTTTTTAAATTACCCTCCATCCATCAACCATCTTTGCCTGAGCCAACCCTCATCCACCTTTTGTCCACATGTTCCCTTCAACCCAGCACCGTCAGCCATCCCTCCCATCAAATCAGGTATGGCCACCTGTCTACATTCTTCACTCCTCATCAATTCTTCATCCAGTTACCCAATCACAGTACTGCCCTCATCTAAAGTTGACCCTACCTGACCACCTTCTCTCTGTCTTACTACATGATAGGCTGCCCTAACCAGCTAAGTGGAAGATTAGCTTCTAAGTCAGCCTTTCTCTTGGCCGCGGTCAGCCTGGTCAGCTGATGCAGTTTCGTTGCATACCTCAGCTGCTCCGGCCAAAGTGAAACAAGTGTAGCTCTCACAAAGCAGCGTAAAGTGCACTTGCTTTCCCTCACCACATTAAAATACAGACACTGGAAGTTGTTTTGGTGAGATTTATTGGCCAAGATTAAAAATAATAATAATAATCCATAAATATATTTTTTTCTGTCAAATCTGATAACATAAGCAAGTAATCCCTAGTCACTCTGTGTGTACTGAGAGAGCGACGATCAAACACAGCCCTGCACCTGACTAAAAAGTGTTCAGTCATGAAGAGTTAACTTTTCCCACCACCACATGATGATCTGTGGATGTGCTGGTTCTGAGATGGGCCGCGGGGGGTTTGTGCGTGCGGCAGTGGTGGTGTGTGTGTGTCTGGGGGGGGGTCGGGTCAGGGGGAGGGTGTGACTGGCCTGGCGGACCATAGCGAGGGAACAGTATGTAGGACAGGGCCTTGCACTAGCTAACCTATCCTGGCTGGAGCCGTGGTTGGGTGTGCTGAATTTCTGCATGCATGATCAATGGCACTGAATAAAAAAGAGAGAGAGGAGAAAGACAGCAGCAGCGTGGGGGAGGGGAAGGAACAAGTTGGAGCAACGTGAAAAGCTATAGATAGGTTAAAGGGGAAAAAGTTCTGGTTTTACCTGAATACTTGTGATATTGAAGCATACTGGTTTCTCTAAGTGATTATTATTTAATAAAGACAACAAATACAATGAGAGAACTGTTGGGAAACAGATTTTTGTAGCCTGAGAAACTTTGACTAAGTTATTTTATGGGATTAAGCAACCACTTTGGCAGATTGTAGTGTGTGTGAAAACAAAATTTACACAGCTATGTGTGTGAGTGTGTGTGTCTGGGTAAGTGTATGAGAAAGGTTTTCAGCGCATTCATTCCACGTCTCATTTTGGCTTTTGCTCTATGCATCTTCATCCCTCTGTCTCCTTGTCACAGAAGTTTGTCCAATCCTGGGCCTTTGTTTCGTTGACTGCATCTGACCCAGAGTGAGATTCCATTGTTTGTGAGCGAACTTTGACCTTTCAGGGCCTGGGACCTGCTCTGAGCCACCCTCCAGGCAGCTCGAAAGGGCGAGGCGAGAAGTGGCATAGAGCGAATGGAGCTAGAGAGCCGCCAGCTTCTGATCATCAGAAAAGCTGGTGGGGGTGCCTGCGTGAGCTGCAGCAACCGTGTTTCAGAGCCAGGAGCCGTCATTTGAATGTGACGCAAAATGTAAACAAGCAACAAGTAGTTCCAGGAAGATTTCATTGAGTTAAGCGTAGTCAATGGATAATGAAAAGGGATGAAAATGGAATGTTTGTACAAGCAAAAAGAAAAAAAAAAGAAAGAAAGAAAAAAAGAAAATCCTTTAAAGCGGAAGCCAGGAGGCCATTTTAAAGCGCTCCATTTGCTGTGGGTGTTTTTTCCACCTGGCAGGTGGCGAGCTGAAGAAATCATTACATGAGAGAGAGGAGAAGGGAGGAAACGAGCACACCTGTGCTTGTGCCAGGAGCCCCACCTCTTCTCCAATCACAATCCCTGCATCCCCCAGGGGAAGGTGTGGCAAAGGAAGAGACAAAGGGAGGAGTGAAAGGCAGAGGAAGGAAGAGATTGCGGGGGAGATTTACATGCCTCTCTTAACAGTTGACTGAGGGTTGAGTTAACCTTTTATTAGTCAAACGCACACAAAACAAACTGGACTGGGGGTTCTGGGGAGACTTCCAAAGGTGGCTGCGGGCTTCCTGTCAGCACCAACACACCACAAACTATTTACCTTGATGACTATTTCTGTCTGACGGCCACATGAGTGTAAGCAGCGGCGGAAATCTGCACTGTAATACCACACAGACAGTTGGGCAGACAAATGCAGGAACAGCACGCACACACACAAGCTGCACAAAGGCTTCTGCCTACACATCAGCAGAGACCTAACACTTAAAGACAGATTGTCAATACTGCACTTGCCACCATGGAAATTGGTCAGGGAATCACAGTTTGTTAAAGGACTGTCTATCCATCACTGCTGCCCTGAGTGCTTTATTAACTTGCGGATAACTAATTATCTGCTATCTCTTGTCGCATCTACAAAGCCTTGCTCAGCATCGCATTCAATCCCAGCATCCGCTAGGTCAAGAATTAGATCTTTATTTAAATGTGATACAATACCTTAAAAAGCATTAAAGTAGGTTTTCACCTACAGGGAAAAGATGGCGAGTGTTTACGAAGGTAGCTGTGATGACGAAGGTGTTTATTTATATTTACAGTACACGCTCCATCCTACATGCTTTCACCCTGACCTCTTTCAGGGGTTGAGATGATGTCACAGAGTAATTGCTGGAAATGACATAATGACACAGATGGTGTCACGACCATCTCTGAGAACATCGTTGTGCTGACCTAAACTAAGAGGACCGTGTGGTGACTCATCTCTTTTCTTTATAACGTGGTGTTTAACACATGATGGATTTCGCACCGGGGCCTTGGAGAGCAACGAAGGATGGAAAGATGGAAAGATGGAAAAAGAAAATCAAAACAAGAATGGCAGAGTGAACATGAGAAAGACAAATAAGATGAGTTAGAGTTAGCGTGTGTGTAGGTAAGGAAGAGAGATGGATGGATGGCTGGATGTTGATGCTGGGGGTGATGGGAGAGATCCAAGAAAGGTTGTTTTGTGTTGATGTCAAAAAATCCATACTCTCTCCAAAGTACCTTACAGTCACACTCACACACACACACACTCACACACACACACGCGCACTTACGAACAAGTGGCGTTATAGTGTGTCCCTGTATCTCTTTTAATCCTTTTTCCACTCCCCCCCTCCATTTCTTTTCACAGGACCTATCAACACCATTCCTAGCTGCTATTTATAGAAGACCACTGTCCCCCCCGTCCCCCTGCTTGCGTGTGTAGATCCGTATGTGTGTGTGTGTGTGTGTGAGTGTGTTTCAGGGGAACCTCGATAAACCTGTGCTTTTCACTCCTAATCTCAATGTGGCGCGATTCACTGAACAGGATATATGGGGAAGCCAGTTACAGAGATATACGTGTGCGCGCGGGGGAGTGTGCGTGAATACGCTTGATTTATCCCACCTGTCCACTTGTTTCCGGTGTTTGTGTGTGTGTTTGTCTGTATGTGTGTGTGTGTGTGTGTCAGTCTACAACTGGCTGCTGAAATGTGTTCCACGAAGGCCTGGGAACACACAAATCATCCCTGGAAAGTGTGCTTATTTATTGCTGTGGATGTGTCTGTACACACACGTGTATGGTAATTGTTGAGTCGTACTGGATATATCAAGATTCTTTTTATATCAACACATAGTTTAGTACAGTACAGCTCTGTTACTGCTGTGCTGCAGTGTGCAGGGCCTACAGCCTGATGGGAGGCTGTGGTTATTGATTTATGAGTTCACAGTTAAATTGCACCCTGCTTTGTGGTCTAATCAGCAACTGACACACTGAGTCTTCACGCCATCAGTTTATATGTATTTTAAAGTGACACTTTACTTTTTTTTAATGGGGAGAAGAAAGTGCAAGTTTCATAAATTCATTCATGACCTAGAATCTGTAGGTTGCCTAAAGGTTTTCATGAGTGACATAGCTTATCGTTATGTATAGGATCAAGCAATATCCCCAGATGTAAACTAGTCAAACAAAACAGAAATATAAAATATATTTTTATAACTTTGTTAACTCAACTACCAAAACGAGTTATTCAATGAAGTTCAAACTGAGCATCACTGTGGAAGAAAGGCGATTGAAGTAACTTTGAGTGGTTGTTGGTGCCAGACGAGCTGATCATAGTATTTCAGAAACTACTGATCTCCTGGGAATTTTCACACGCAACTATTTGTAGGGTTGAAAGTGCCTTGTTGAGGTCACAGGAGCATGACCACACTGCTTCAAGCTAATAAGACCACAACAGTAACTCAAATAACCACTTGTTACAAACAACGTATGCAGAAGAGCATCTGAGCAGACAGCGTGTTGAACCTTGAAGCAGATGGGTTACAGTGACAGAAGACCACACCGGGTGTCTCTTTTGTCAGCTAACAAAGGAAACTGAAACTACAGTTGACATGGGCTCACCAAATTTGGATAACAGATATTAGGAAAATGTTGCCTGGTCTGATGAGTCTCAATTTCTGCCTCATCATTCAGATGGTAGGGTCAGAATTTGATATTAATGACATGGAAACATGGATCCATCCTGTCTTGCATCAATGGTTCATGCTTGGGGTGTAATATTTTCTTGGTACACTTTGGGCCCCTTAGTACCAACTAACCACTGTTTAAAGAACACAACCTATCTGAGCACTGCTGCTCAGTCCATCCCTTGATGACCACAGTCTACCACCTTTTGATGGCAGCTTCCAGCAGGATAATGCACAATAAAGCTTAAATCATCACAAACCGGTTTCTTAAACATTACAATGAGTTTACTGTACTCAGTCCAATAGAGCACCTTTGGGATGTGGTGGAGCGGGAGATTCACATCACGGATGAGCAGCAGACAAATCTGCAGCAGCTGTGTGACTGCATATCAATATGGCCCAAAATCTCGGAGAAATGTTTGCAGCACCTCATTGAATCTATGCCATAAAGAATTGAAGCAGCTCTGAAAGCAAAAGGGCAACCAACCAAGTATTAGCAATCTGTATCTAATAAAGTGGCCCTTTATGCAACAAGGGGAGCTGCTAAAGATGAAAACAGATGAAAACACCAGACTCACTGCAATCAAATGATTTTTTCTTTCTCAATAAACATTTTTTTAATCATCTTTCCGCTCATTATTTTCCGTTTGCGAATTGTGTCCCCAGCTTTGTTGTTTTTAATAATTTTCCTTCTCGCATAGTGTAGCTCACATAGTCAGTCAACATTAGCAACGCTAGTAGTTAGCACTCCTTTAGTTGGTAATGAGTGTTGTTGGTGGTGTTTACATTTTTTAACCACTTCCTGGCCACAGTTGCAAAACAAAGATTCAGGATGAGTTGAAATGTTTTTTATGCCACATCAGATGTGATATTATAAGATACATTAAATGTGTATTCAAGGTGAAAATGTAGATTCTATGACAACGATTTAATGTGCATGAACACCAGATCAAACAGGGTGATAATAAGTAAAGGATTTACTTAGAGAAACAATAGGAGAAAGCAGGTAGGACCTGAACGGGCAGTAAAAAAAAAAAAAAAGATTTTAAAAAATGGTGGGTGCATGTATTGTTACATATGTAGTGTGTGTTTCTGTGTGCATATGTGTGTGCAGCTGTGCAGTGCCAGAGCAAAGGGAGGAGAGAGCAGAGGGGGTCCATTATAGGTCTTTGTGTGGTTCAGATTGTCCTCTTCTATGGGAAAGTGGAAACTCAACACTCCAGTCCAGAGGTCTGGTTACCAGGTGAGAGAGAGGGAAAGAAAAGAAAAAAGGAAAAAGGAAAAAAAAAAACAGCGTGAGAGAGAGGCAATGAAAACTGCATAGGTGTGGAGAGAGAAAACACCATGAGACTTTCAGCCTGGGAGCTGGAAACAGATGGAAACTGAGAGAGATGAACCCAGATACAACATAAACAACGATTTGATGAAAATCACAAATGGGATGATCAAAGTGAACTGGTTTCAAAATGTACTGCAAGAAGTCTTGCCCTATTTTATGTAACTTTTGGTAAAACACTGTTAGGAAATTAACATGTGTACCGGTAATCAGTTTAATATCCTCAGTATAAGTCATAATCATGCATCAATATAAGAGTTCAGATTATGACCTCATTTGAAGTCCTAACCAAACACAAGAAATTAACGCAAATGTGTCCCAGCACAATGATTACAAAAAAACAAACAAACAAAAAACCGAAAGCATAAAACAACTGAACTGACACCAGTGGCATTAAATTTATTATGGTATAACTCCTCCTAGTGGCCATGGTTAGAACTTATATTCTCATTTCAAACTTAACTTTTCCCATTCTGGCAAATGAAACAAGCTTCACGCGTTTTCTACCTGAAAATTTACATTTATTTAATCATTTCACTTTTTACAAACTATATATATATATATATATATATATATACTTTACAAACACCACCTTTAACCCCGAACACCAAAGTTTACAAATTACCAAGAGACAGTAGGCTGTCCAGTTAGGATAAAGACAAACTCAAATATCAGACATAATCCAGCTTTTAAGACGTTTGTGATAAGGATTTGGACGTACACATCATCAAACCTAAATGTTCCCAAAAAAATTCTTTATTTTTACTCATTGATGTCACCACGAAAAGGGGACGTAATTTGCTCATTTCCAGATTAAGAGCAGTGTTGCTGCGTTTCACAGTTTCTAATAATCCACAATTACCTTACAGTGGGACATGCGCTGTCGAACACAAGCCATTTTAAGCTCCCTACCACTGTTAAAACAATTTACATTTGATTGTTGTCGCTTGCAAAAACTTCCGAAAAGGTTTGAATAGCAGGTGGGTGGGGCCGGTGCGCTCACAGTGAGAGATGACCATCTTAAGGAAATCACAGCTCCGTGGCATCAAACACAACCAAGAGCTTGTGGTGGTAGCTTGTACATATGCTGACCTTGTTATCTGAGACCTTGTTATACATCAGCATCCGTAAGCGTAACGTTAAATGACAGAAATTAAGGACAAACATAACTTTGAAATAAGGAAACCAGAACATCTTTGGGACACTTCTGCTGCTCTTTGAAGATACCAGGGGGAAATTTCTACTTGACATGGCCTTTCTTAACAAACCGTCACAGAACTGTAAAACAACAAAAAAAATTAATTATATATATATACATATATATATTTATAAAAAAAACAGTGATAGTGTCAGAAAGCTTTGGTTGAATTCAAAGTCTTATACAGTACCACTACTGACGAGTCTGTTTGTGTGGGCGGAGAGGGAGATGGGGAGGGGGCTGCAGGAGTGACCATGTGCGTTCGACAGGAGTGTTTTTGTGGATGGCTCCTCTGTTTCTCCCCCGACATTGTCTGGAGTGGATTGTGGAGGCGGCAGCTCTGAGAACAGCTGCTTCTGACAAACCCTGTGTAAACACTATGCGTGTCACTCGGGGATTGAGTGAGTATGTGTGTGTATGCAAATGTGTGTGCGTGTTGACTGAATGGCTGTTAGGGCACTTTTAAAACTGTAAAGAGGAGACTGAGCATTTATTTAATGTCCATCTGATCAATCTGAGCCGCGTGTTATACGCGGCGGCAAATTGCAAGCTCTGTTGGATTTTAAAGATTTCTCTTTAATCGAAAGCACATACATTAACCCATCTGTGACATCTGTGTGACACTAATGCAAAACACATCTCCCGAAACCCCAAAAAGTTGATTCTGTTCATCTGGACGTAGCGTTTTCAGTGGGAGAAATGTTTCGTCACTCATCCAAGTGACTTCTTCAGTCTCAGCTCACTGCAGGTTTCCCCAACCTTATAAGCAGTAAATTTCTCCCCGTTCCTCCCTGTCTAGGATGTGTACATCCTCATCACTGAAAGAGTGTCCACTGGCCTGTAGGTGTAAATAGACTGTAAATAGTCCAGGCCTGACGAGTTAGCTCTTCTGTGTTGTGCCATCCGCTTCACCAGAGGTTGTTTGATTTCCCCGATGCATAAATCCCGGCAATCGTCCTGGCACTGAACAGCGTACACAACATTACTCTGTTTGTGTCGGGGGATCCGATGCTTGGGGTGGACCAATTTTTGGCATAGCATGTTTTGGGGTTTAAAAGCCACAGAGACGCAGTGTTTAGAAAAAATGCTAAGAAGACTATATGGTCAATTTTCATATCCTCCCTGGTGAATTTGATGTGAACTTGATGTGTTTGTGTCGTGTTTGTGTGTTAATGTGATATGTGAATTGTGGTGAATCCTGAGATTTGCTTTTCACCCAGGTGTCATCCACATACCTGAACCAATGTGTTCCAGGGTAGGATAACAAAGCCCTCTTTTCCACTTCTTCCATGTACAAATTGGCCACAATGGGTGAAACTGGGGAACCCATGGCACACCCATGTGTAGGGCCTAAGGGTACATCTTTCACCATCTTACAATGCTGTGATTGCAGCCATTCCCCAACGGTACTGTGAATGGTACTAATGGTCTTTGATCAGTGGTTGTTGATCAATGGTCATGAGAATTTGCATATTAATGATCAAGGAACTGACCTCCCAGCCCATTATTCCTTCAGTGATGTTAGTTTCAGTTATTATGCAAATGTATTGTTTATAAGGTTGGGGAAACCTGCAGTGAGCTGAGACTGAAGAAGTCACTTGGATGAGCGACGAAACGTTTCTCCCACTGAAAACGCTACGTCCACATGAACAGAATGTGATTGCAACAAATGGCAATTCATCTTTACAAACACTGGAGGCAACTGAACCGCGTCTGCAGCAGCTCCCGGGCTAGGTATGATCCGTATGTATGTTCAGCAACATGCATGTGTGGTGAGTATGTATATATCAATCAAAATGAGCAGATGGGCGTGTATGAGTATGTGTGTGTGTTTGGTTGCATGCAAGCAGTCAGACATCACTGTCCTCCGTTGTAAGCATAATCTGCCTTGTTGTGCATGACCAGTCTGTTCTCGACAAAGTAGAAGCTGTCTGACCGAGTCTCAAAAGGACACTCCACCATCTGATGGACTGCAAAACAGATGATAAATGCATGTGAGTGACTCAGCAAAACTTTTTAAATATCCATGTAAGTAAAACCTAAACAAAAAACAAAACCCCACTTCAGTAACCCTATTGATCCTTGGGAAAAGGCCAAGCAACATCACAAGGTATAGTGTATGCATATAAATACACAGGTAAATATAACTGTTTTAGTAATGCTGTGTGCATTATACACTCTCATGCATGCTAACATACTGCACAAGCAATAAAAATGACATCTTTCAAAGATTTTTTTTTTTGCTTTTTAAAAAAGTTTTTTGTGTTTTGCTTCATCTGAGCCCTCTGTGGTAGTCGAGTGTAGATTAGTAGACAAAACTCTGGCAAGAAACCGACACAGACTGTCTGGATTTAGATTATTTTTAGCTACCTCGTTACTGAAGCTTCATATTAGCTTTGGCTAAAGTTTGTTTCTTGTGTTGTTGCTTCAGGAAGGATTTCTTCCTGGCTAGAGTGAAGAGTGGCAACTATCACAGCAGCCAAAAACAGTTTCAAAGTACATATGGCGTTTAGGATTAGTATTATAGTATTAAGGCAGGATTAAAAACCTAAACCATGGCCAAGTGTTGAAGAAAATGGCATAATGTCTCATACAGAGAATCTGTGTGATACTTTGGATACAATTAGAGCCCCATTTCCAAAAACACAACACTCTGTAAAATGTATTTAAGAGTCTATCTAAAAAAAAAAAAAAACGTGCTGGGATGGGGGCAAACAAAAGCCTGGGAAAGTAAGTTGTACTAAAAACATATTTTCTAACTGACCTGGTAAAGTGGCAGCAGGTCAGCAACATGACTGGGCATAAAAAGAAAGGCAGAGCTTGGAAAGAAAAGAATCTGGACTTCTTTAAGTTTCTTGAAGACGTTTCACCTCTCATACGAAAATCTTCTTTAGTTCTAAGTCAAATGGTGGAGAGTCCCAGGTATTTAAGTCCTAGTGGGAGCTGTCCAAGAAACTTTCCAGGCTCCTAGATTACCATGACTGTCTCAAAAGTAAAGATGTGCAAAGGTTCACCAATCTACAGAAAAACACTGAACAGTCGAAGACCGAATTGTTTCAGAATAATGTTGCTCAATGTAAAGATGTGAAGACTTTAACTATATCATCATCTACAGTACATAATATCATGAAGATTCAGAGAATCTGGAGAAATATGGACAAGGCTGTATATCAGTATTGGATAGCTGTGATCTTCAGGCCCTCAGTCCACGCTGCATTAAAAACAAGCATGATTCTATCCTGGAAATCACCGCATGGACTCTGCAGCTATAAAGCTATAATGTGCACTTGATCAAGAAATGCTGAAGAGGGAACATTTGGATTGTTATCAGTTCCAAACACCTGCATCCCTGATGGTTATGGGGGTGCATTAGTGCCTACTGAATTAGCAGCTTGCATATTTGGAAAAAGACACCTTCAAAGCTAAAAGGTATATACAGGTTTTAGTGCAACGTATCTCACTCATTCAGACGACATCTTTTTCAGTGAAACCCTTGGATATTTCAGCAAGACAATGCTAAACTGTATGCTGTGTCTATTACAACAGCATGGCTTCATTATCAAAGTGTTGAACTGGCCTGTCTGCAGACTTCTCACCAACTGAAAACATTCAATACATCACAAAATGAAAATTACAACAAAGTTTCTAGTTATAATCTAGTTATTTGGGACTGCTCAATAACTAGGTTCCTATATTAGATCAGAGTAGGATAACATTTCTCTCCCAAAGATCCAGCAGCTGTTTTCCTCAGTTCCCACAGATCATTTATGGACTGCTGTTAAAACCAGCAGTCTACAAATGATCATGTAACACATTTTAGAGACATGCTGCTGCCATCAAATTTAAAATGACCTCATTTGTTTTCTTAATTTTTTTTTCATTGTAAACATTTTGCTTTTATTCACATTTTACACAGTGTCACAACTCTTTTGGAATTGGGGTTGTACCTATGTAAGAGCACAAATAGGGCAGGCTTAATAAAACTCCAAAAAACCTTTTGGCTGGCTGCTGATGTGTTCATCAGTGATGACGTTGCCAAAAGTTTACTGTTGTCAAGTGCTTAGATGCATGACAAATAAGGATTTAAAGGTCGGTTGGAGCAAATGTCATGAGTAAGAAATGCTGATGTATTCCTTTGGTGTGTGAATGGTACACAAGTACCTAAAAGTCAGTCTTCTTCTAGACAATCAACATTTGATAAAATGCTATCACTTTTGCACAGCTTGCTGATAAACTCTTCACGTGGGAAAATTTCCGCATTTGTATGCTCTGGTTATGGTTATAAGTTTTTAAAAGAGGACTCACCCAGGCTCTCAGACAGCTGAGGGAACTCATAGATATGCTCACAGGTATTACGGCTGTTTGGGATGCAGAAGCCAAAGTCAAAATCAAAGCTCTTCAGCAGGTGATCGCGGAAGTAGTGCCTTTCGATCATGCGAAAGTTGCTTAGAGGCCGGTTCCCAACCGTGAATTCCACCCTGAATGAATAAAGTAAGAAAGAAAGAGGGGGAAAAAAGGAGATCAGGGTGTTGACAACTGCAGGTTTTGCATTCTTATATAATTAGAAAATTAGAAGCTTATTACAGTCAGCACATGGGTAAAAATAGTGGGCATGGGCGTGTGGCTGACAGAAGATAATGCTGTAATTGTTTTCATTGTTTGCATATGGAGCAGGTGAGATTATGCGTGAGTCACTCACGTGGCTCCCACGGTCCGCAGCTGCAAGAATGCCGGGGTGAACTGGTAGCGTACAAACCGGCCCGTGCTGGCGTCTGACTCTCTGCTCTCCTCATCATCATCTGACACCCACAAGATTAGACAGAGAGGTTTTCTATGATCCATACCGAAGACTATTTTTAATCAAAATAACAGGTGACACATGTTCCCAAACCCAGCTTATTTAAAACCATTTAGGAACCCTTGTCAGGACGGACAAGCCCTTTGGAGGCAGCTACTTATGACTGTCACCTGCACCTGCATTACAGAAGCTACTTTTGATTGCTCCCTTATTCACCCGGGGTGACCTCCACAGATTCAGCAAAACCCTTCCTGATTTGTGTTTCCCTTCAGTTCCAGGTGTCTCCTCCTGGGTTTGAACCAGGGATTTATTTTTGCTTCTTAGGCAAATAAACAATAACAACAACAACAAATGGAGCTAATCTGCATCGACATTACCACATAAATAAAACACGAGCAGTGAGCTAACACACACTACCTGTATGTGGGGGTTTGGCAATCTCAAATAGGACCGTGTCTGTCTCCAGGTCTCTGATCTTGAAGCGGACAAATTCGATGTTGTAAATATTGTCCTCGGGTTTACAGAGGTACCCTGTAAATAATGACAAAAGGTGATATTAACACTGGAATTATTCCCCAGCTATTGATACAAAAGCAGACTGCTTTGACATCTACAAGGATAACATGCAAAATGTGTGACAGGCCATGCTCAGACTCCGATGACACAGCTTTGCTTGGACATGTGCACATGCAACTTTGAATACATACACATACACAGTGTATTTTATGGCGTACAACCATAAAATGAGTCGAACTGTCGAGCTTTTGCCTCCGTGCAGGTCTATCTTGGTTAAAAAAAAACAAAAAAAGAACACATGCACAGCCTCACTATGTGTGCTTATATTAAAGGGTAGATCAATACAAGCATTGATCGTGCTTTTACAATTGAGCTATGTCATAAACAAAGACATTTTGACAGGAAGCTTGTTATTTGGCTTCCACGGGTGCATTCTCTTTCTTAGGTCATGTGCTGCCGAGAGCTGTAGATGTAGGCCATAGTGAGCACAGATAAGAATCTACTCAGCTGGATTTTAATGTTTTTTTATTTAACGAAGACCACCCGGATCAGTCCCACTGTGTACTCAGCAGTGCTTTGTTTTATTTTGTTTATGCTGTTTAAAGTCCTAATATGATCTTTAGCACTACCCAGCTGTGACAGTAGAAAACGCCTGCTATTTATTGCAATTCAAGTGCCCATTAAGATGCTTAAAAATAGAAAGACTGGCTAATGACGTAACAGTTGTTTGTGTTGTCAGAGATGTATTTCTCATCTCCATCACGAATAATCGCATGTTATTAGCATGTTATTAGGGCTTCGCTTGCTCTAATTTGATGTCAAAGTCTACTCCGCTTCCCTCAATGCTGTTTCAAAGACAGATGCTCAAACCTCGAGTAGCTAAACGCAGTCCCAGCACGTCATCCGGGGTGATGTGTCCAGTCCGTGCTCGGAGGTCTTCCTCCGTGACGGCCCTGCCGTCCACCTGCTGGCTCCTTCGGGACTTGAGCCTCTTCAGAACTCCTCCGCCTGGCTTGCGGTCCCGCGGAGGAGCCGCAGTGCCATGCCCGCCGCTGGAGACATTTTCAGCAACAGGCGGGTCGCCGCGGGCTTTGGCTCCGCTCATCCTCCCCTTCTCATCAGCTTCCCTCTTATTTAAACGAGTGCCTATCTAAAGGCTTGAAGAGAAGAAGAAGATGGCGCCGTGGATGTCGAATGTCGAGAACGGTGGGTGAACGGTCAAGCACTTGTTTTTGTAAGCGCATGCTGTACAGTTGCCATGACAACCCGCTTGGTGAGCCCAGAGCCCGGTGAGCTAAGAGTGTGGAACTTCCCCGACACTTACGAGGAAGGGGGGGGGGGGTTACCTCTTAAACAAAAATAAAATGCTTTCATGTATACAATAAAATAATCATACGTGAAAAAGCCATATCAGCTAGATTAATCCAGATGTACTAAATAATAATAGTAAGTTTCCATCATGTAGAATGAATGCTTATCAGTACTCTTAAACTGTAGCTTTTGTATTAAAAATTGTTATAACATTCAAACTCTGTAAGTATCTATAATGTTAAAATCTGCAAAATGTCAATAACTCACCTATAGTTGGATAAAAGCAGTTGAGTGTGAGTATAAACTAACACAGGCTAAAATAAAAATCCTACTTTTGAGATCTTTACGCGGCTTCTAATTAGTAAGGAAGAACCTTATATTGATTTAATTGGTTCTGTGATGATGAAAAGTTATTTTTACCGTTCTGTATCCACATGTTTCCACAACCGAAACATCGTTAACACACGTAAACACACCTAACACTGGAATAATTATTAATAAGACTTTTTAGTTTTCAAAGAAGTCACTCTTCTCAGATTTGCACAAAGTTCACTTGTGAGTTGTTTCTTGTCCCCTGCGCATGCAACGCAAATTAATGTCGTAAAGACTCGGGTGTTATGCAAATTCGAGTTTACTCTGTGAGTGCTGATGCCTGCTGTTAAAAAACCCAGGGTAGCCTCGCCACCATTAACACTGTGAGCTAAACGGATCTTATTCCTTTTCTCTCTGGGCAAAGTGGCTTTTCATCTCAGTTAGAACCTGTTAATCCAGTCCACTGAAAAGCAAACTACCGTCAAGTTAGAAAAACTCACAGAGAACCTCTGGACTAAATTTTCAAAAGAAGAAGGAGTTGGAAGGGATTTTGCTTTAGTTCAATTTATGGTAAGTGAGTTAAGTCGTGTACTTATTTATGTATTTACATTTTTCCATGTATGTTCAAGCACTAGATACAGGTCAACCTTTTCAAACTGGACATTTACCTTGCACTAATGCCATAAAGTAGCTGTTTTAGTCCTTAAACCTCAGAGTCGTAAAATGTCTCTTACCCGTTACAATCCTTCAGCCACACAGGAAACTAAGACTAGGTCAGCGTATTAAAAGGGAAAAAATAGAGTACTAAAAATTATTCCACAGAAGCTTTAATAACCTAAATGCGAGAAAATGTCCCATTTAACTCACGAGACATCCCATTTACAGGCTAGCGAAATGTCACCTATCATATTTTAATTTAATACCATGTGACTGGTGAAAGCTGTTCCGCTGCAAAGCAGTGGAATTATAAAATTGTGTTTTTTAAATTGTGTTACATAAATGGTTGTGTAGCTTTAATAATTTTAAAGCTCGATTATAAGTTGTCTTTGTGGATCCAAATGTGAAACGGTTTAACCAGCACTTCTTACTGTCAGCTCTGCTTTCATACCCAACCTGAAATCAAAGTTGTGGCAATTAAAACATCTATTTAAGCCAAACAACTTCTCCCGGCCCGACAGTGCGCTTTTATTTTGAAGTGCGCACCAGCTTCTTCCGGTCTCCCGGTGTTTTTGCAGGAGGCAGCGTGGCTCGGACAGGGAGGCGGGGGGAGGGAGTGTCTTCTGGGTGTAAGAGCTGGCTGACGTCTTGTTGGTGTGAATGAGCTGAAAACACACACACACACACACACAAACACACTTAGTCTGACAACAGCTCGGCAGGCGACACGATCAGGGAAAACGGAGGAACAGTTTTCTTTTGTATCTTCTTCCCGCTTCCTTCCACCTTTATGACTTCGTGAAGACGAGAGGTAAAAACACACACAAGCAAAAAGAAAGAAAGATAACTTTATAAAAAGCTAATTGTTAATACTGTTATCTAAATGATGGGAAGGGGTAAGTTTAGGGGCAGGTGCACAACCTTTGTGACAGTGTAATGGGTATTTTCCAAGCTTTGTGAAATCTTTTGGTTGACGTACAGCCTCATTATGAATCCTCGCATCCTTTCTTAAGAGTTGTATCCAGAACACGCAGGCTCTTTCATTTCGTTTATATCGCCTTTCTTTGTCCACTTTGAGAGGACACAGCCGGCTCGGAGTTCACTATTGACGCGTCCACTAGTAACTTATTAACAACCCGAAACGAAACACGAGGCTATAACGCTGGTTTAACAAGTCAAGTCGTTAAATCGCGACGATTGGCTCTTTGAGACCAAACTGACGCCGAAGTAAGCGCACTCTGACAGCATCACTTGGGAGAAGAAATTGACCTAAACATCAAAACTAAAGGCAGTTAGTGTGGCCTTGACACGACAACATGGGCACTAAAGGCAAACAGAGATAAAGAAAAAGTTAAAAGCATGCAAGCAAAGTGTTACAGGTGACCGATCTCTGCAGAAACCACTGAAAATAACTGAAATAAGCAAGTGCTGTAAGCTTTCTCGCCTCCAGATTGCTTGTTTCTTAGGAATTTAGCTGCTGGGGAAATAGACGAGGGGTTTGAACATACTGGACACTTAAAAACAAAACAAACCTTTAAAAAAATTCGTTGGGTGGTGCACACAGCTGTAGTCCAACCTGATTTTATTACACAATATCTTGCACACCCAGAGGTGTTGTGTTTAAGAGGTGTAGCAAAGAAAAAAAAAAGTGCAATGCATATCCCATGTAAAAAGACCTAAGTGCACACATACTGAAAACTGCTGTTTGGAATCTAAACAGTTTATGCGAACCGGCTGCAGATTGATAACAATGCTCTATAAGCATTTTTTTATTCTTGCTCAAGCTGTAATAGTTAGTGTAGAGAGTTTTAAAACTGCAGGGTGTGGAGTTACCGGTTTTAGTCTTACAGGACAAACCAGATGACATGCTGCAAACAATGCCTGTGGTATTTAGTGTAGCAGATTTGGTCACATATTGTATTACTGTTATCTTTTTCACACGGTGGGTAAATTTGGCCCTTTTTTGTGAGTGGGGAGGGAGGGAGGGAGGCCATTTCTGTTGGTCAAAGTGCTAACGTGACAGGTCGCTCGGGACAGTTGCAGTTTGTTTATCTTCTGGTGGTTTCAGATCAATGCGAGCTTCGGGTTTTGACTGTGTCATTGTAGATTGTATTGTAGATGTATGGGCTGGTTCACCTGTTTGAGTCCTTGAGTGTCCCCTGCTTGCCTGTTTTGATCTCGATTACTCTTCCTTTCAGGTGCTCACTCAACGCTTGACACTATCATCGCTGTGTAATACTTAACATCTGTAAATGTTATCACTCGGACCAGTTCAGAGCAGTTTATCTTGCTCATCCTCAGTTGGTTCATTTTAGTTTGCCATTTTACATATCACTAAACATCCTCTGTCAAGATGAGCCATCACATGCTGTCAGAGCGTCACTGTGTGTGAGAGTCTTACCATTTTACTTCTTTAATTTTAGCTGGAGAAAAAGAGAAACAGTCAAGGAAAAGTTCAGTGCAGTTTATGCTATCAAAAGACTGAATCAAAGACTGAAACCTGAGGGAGAAAATATGAAAGAGAGCGGCAGGAAGAGTGTTTTTTTTTTGTTTTTTTTTATAGTGGCTGATGTTTGTTCAGAATGATTGATTAGTTTCTCTTTGCTTCTGCAGTAGAGTAATGCACTTTGAAAAATCTAGACAAACCAGACTTTTCCTGTCTTCTTTGTAAGAACATAACCAACTGGCTTTTTCTGTTCTGAGTATGAAATGGGTTTTTGTTAATGTAAATATGGAGTTTGCTGTGGATAACCATGTTCTGTACTTCACTCCTCCTGTTTCAGCGGCTCGGACATGGAGAGCTCCGTCGAGGCTTCCAAGACTAGTGTCACGTCGAAACCCAAGCCACCACTGGCTCCCAAACCTGGCCTTGCTCCCAAACCCTTCTCTGTGCAAAAGAACACCACCATCCGCTCCATTCATGCCCCGAAGCCGCTCCCTGCCACGTCGAAAATTCAAAAATCAGAGCCTACAGGTGTCTCCAAACCCACTTCGACCACTAGTGCTCAGAAAACATCTAAGCCGGCTGTCACCTCAAATTCTAAACCAGGCTCTCAAAGTGAGCTTCCTAAAAGTCACCCAACAACAACCAAAGCTAGTGAAGCAGGTAAAGAGGAAACTCGTGATTCTAGTGTAGGAAAAACAGCCTCACAAACCAGTCCGCCTGTAGAGACAAAGAAATCTGAGCTTGTCCAGAAAGACAACATCATCCAAACAAACCACAAAGCTTCTGGAGATGTTGCAACTAACTCAGAGAAGAACGACAGAAAAGAGAAGGAAGATGAAACTCAAGCTTCTGTCGTCAAAATGCGGCATCACTCAGGCAGCGACGGTTCCTCTTCAACCGATGAAACTTTTCATTGGGGTGGTGCTAGAAAGCGCCTGTCCATGGAGCTCACCTCGAAGTTTGAGTCAGGCGGTCTGCACCCGCAGCCTACCATAGTCACCCATATCTCCACACCCAACACCAAAGGTGATTCAAATAAGCCAACATCTCCTGCTCCAGAGCAGAAGCAGGCATCGCCAGAGCAGAAGCAGGCATCGCCAGAGCAGAAGCAGGCATCGCCAGAGCCTTCGAACACAGAAAGCGACGACGGTGGAGTGAAAGAGGATTACACCGGGGGAAACAGCATAAAACGCAGAATCAGTCAACTGTTTGACACTTCGTCGAGGCCGGAGTCCACGCCGAAGAGGGACGAACCGGAAATCTTAAACGGTATAGGAGGGGTGAAGGAGCGCATCAAAAATTGGGCTGCAGAAACTAGTTCTGAGGGTCCAAAGACAGAGAAGAAGCCTCCGGCTACATCCCGAGCACGCTCCAAGAGGTGAGTAAGGCTCTGCAGTTTGTGTGCAGTGACAAGATTAGACATGAAGCAAAGGAGGTGAGCATTCATTTGCAAGCACAGGTTCAAATCCCAAAGCCCGTCTTCGTTGGTCAGATGTAGATGACTTTACGTCTAGGAAGCCTTAATCTGAAATGGGATTCATTTGTTGGTTTTTGGGTGAGCAAATGTTGGATTAAAAAAACGTTTTTATGTGGGTGTGTGGTTGTATATGGGTTCTCTTGATTGAGGTTTTCTTTATATTAGCGGTTTGTATTTGAGAGTACATACAGGGGTTTGTTATTTAGACAACATTGCAAATGTGTTTACACCAACAGAAAGCACGGCAACAGAGTGCAAGTCTAGAACTGCTGAGGAAGGAACGTTCGAGTGTTGCTCTCTTGATTCTTCTCTGTGTTCAGTGTGTTTGGAAAGTAATCTGGGCGTGGTAAATGAAAAATGCTGCTGCAGTATCGATGTTGCAGCCAGATTTATGTCCTTAAGTAACCAAGGTTAGATAAGGAAGCAAACTAAGCTACCGAAGTGTGTGAAGTTTGAGATTAGACATCCAGCTGTCTGCACGTAGCTTCAGGTATTTAGTCATTCCCAGGTGGTCATTCCCTATAGTGGATGTTAATGGGATTTTAGTTGTGTTGTTTACAGTTTCCTAAATGACATTTAGGGAAATTAATCTTTCAGAAAATCTGCATCCTGATTATATTTTTGAGAGTTTTCACTGTCAGAAGTTTTCAGTGAAACTACTACTCCATGTACCGAATACGTATTATCTTCTCTGAAGTACTGCTGACTGTGTGGAAATGCCATCAAGACTATTTAAATGACCAGTCACTAAGTAGATAAGCAAAATCCTCTTTTTTAATTTTACTTATGTTGAAATCAGACCTTTTAAGTAAATGCTCACAATTTCTAGGAAATGTATGCTCTCACTGACAGCTGGATTAGATAAATACCACTCTTTGCCCTTATGCTGGGTATCATAAATATGTCGCACGCTTCCTGGATTCCTATGAGGTTGCCAGCAAACCACAGAAGACTCGTGGAAGTCACTGGTCTGAATAAGTATTACATCCACATCTCTCTGTAAAATGAAAGTTTACTTTTTCTGTTGGTCAAAAGCGAGCAAGGTGTTATTTTGCAAGCTTTCAGGGTGCAAATAGGCCATTTCCCCCAGCGTTACACTAAGCTGAACATTTGCTTTGTATTTCATGTACAGACAGACGTACACACAGGGTGGTGTCAGTCTTCTGATGTAGGTCTAGGTCTAGTTTTTGTCTGTTACTTTCATGTAAATCTCTAGAAACAACCTACCAGAAGTTTTCTTGTTTGTGTTTGTAGTCATGTGGTATAGACCAATCACATTAGAGCACATGACTGCTATATGTAACAGGACACCTAGCTATCTGCTCAGTGACTCTTGAATGTTGAGAATGTTGAGAACAAAAAGCCCCAAGAACAAAACAAGAACAAATCATCCTTGTTGTTCACAATATAAAAGCCATGATTGCTCTCTCCTCCACAGCTTTGAGCCTGCAACTTCTCCAACAGCAGTGAAAACACCAAACGCTTCAAATCTCAGACCTTCTGCCGAAGAACTGTCGTTCAGTCTGACTGCGGACCCCCCCTCAAAGGTCTCATCTGTCGAAAAACCACCAAAGTCCCCAACAGAAATGCTAAAAGGTATTCGTGCTGGAGAGAAATCATTGCAAAGCGCAGCAGAGACCCCACAAGAGGCGAACAAATCAAGGGAGGTTGACGTCCAGTTGCGTGCCCCTAACACGAGTGAAGATGTACCAAAGAGGAACAATGTCAAACGTCGCTCTGTTCGCTTTGGCATCGTGCAGAGCGACGATGGTGGGCCTCCACTGATCCTAGGCTCGGATTCTGAGTCTGACACTGAAGAAAAAGAAGAAGAAGAAGAGGAGGAGGAGGAGCGTCCTGGGGTTACAGCTAAAAATGAAGTCTCTGATTTGATGCCTGTGTATAAAAGAGTAGGAATTCTTCAGAAAAAATATGATGATAGTCAAAGGCAAGAAGAGGAAAGACTGAAACATCTGGAATTTGAAGAACAGCGTCGAGAAGAGGAGAAGGAACAAGCCAGGCTTCAGCTAGAAAAGGAGCAGAAAAGAGCTGAAGAAGAGAGGGAAAAGGAAAGGGAAAGACAGAGGGAGGAGCTCAGGCTTAAGGAAGAGGAGAGGGCAAGGCAGAAAGAGCAGCAAATTAAACAAGAGATGGAGGAGAGGGAAAGGGAGAGGGAAAGGGAGAGGCTAAAGGAAGAGGAGAGACTGAGGGCGGAAAGAGAAAGACAGATACTAAAAGAAGCACAAGAGAGAGAGAAAGAGCGGAAGCTGAGTTTGCAGAAACAGGAAGAGGAGGAAAGAGAGAAGGCAAGACAGATAGAGGAGAGACTCATACAAGAAGAGAGGGAGAGAGAACGATTAAAGGCTGAGGAAAAGGAGAGGGCTATTCATAAGAAGCAGGAAGAGATGATGAGGGAAAGACTGAGACAGGAGGAGGATGAAGAGAGAAAAAGAAGGGAACAGGAGAGGAAAATACAGCAGGAAAAAGAGGAAGAGATGGAGAGGAAGAGGCTATTAGAAAAAAGGAAAGAAGAGGAGAGGAGGGAAGAGGAAAGGAGGAGGCAGATTGAAAAAGAAAGAATGGAGCTGGAGATGAAAATACAGAAGGAAAAGGAGGAAGAGATGGAGAGGAAGAGGCTGTTAGAAAAACAGAAAGAAGAGGAGCATAGGAGACAGACTGAGAGAGAAAGAATAGAGAGAAAAATGCAAGAGGAACTGGAAAGAAGGCAGGCAGACCAACTCAAAGAAAAGCTAAGACTAGAGGAAGTGAGAGAAACAAAACAATCTGGGTTGAACAACATGCAGCAGGCGAGCTTGGTGCACAAAGCAGACTCGAATCTAATCAGTTTTGAATCTGAAGATTTACCTCAAAAGTCAAAATCACCACATTCCCCCTCACCAAACTCCTCTGGGCCCACAGAGAATCTGATGGATGTGGTTTATGATGACTTCTCGGTCAAACAGAATCTGGTCGACATAGAATTTGATGATTTTTCAGTCAAACCAGTGAGAGTGATCTCACGGCGTAAAACAGAAACCAGTCCGGTTTTCCGTAGTTGGGAAGACCTTCTGGATAAAGAGGAAGAGAAGGGGCTGGTGCCTCTGGATGTCAAAACTGAGAAAGCTGAGGAAGTCAAAGTGCAAAAACCAGAGCGGTATCGGAGTACACCTCCCTTGCAGGAGAGAGAATGGGTGGAGGATACAAAAGATGAGGCAGAAGAGGAACAGCTCATCTCTCTAGACGAGGAGAAAGAGGAGCAGCTCATCTCTCTAGACGTGGAGGAAGAGGAACCGGAGGAGGAGACAGAAACTGAGGACGAGGTGGAAGAAGAAGACAACCAAAAGGTCAGCCCTATTTGTTTAGGCTGTAGCTCGATTTGTATTTCTGTCATGCTTGATTAGATTTTGTTTTGTGGACATCACTATGGTTATATGAAAGCTCCGATTGTTCACCTATGCAGAAAGGGCGAGGTCGGGAACAGAAGCAGGGGTGTGCACCACTAGTAAACGTGGTTATTTTGTCAATGAATCACATCAGCCAGCAGCCACCTCACCTGCACCAGCATTTTGCCATTCCTGTAAGACAAGGAGAGAAATATCTTGTCTTACTTGCTTCAGCGTGGTTAAGTCACAGCTTAAGATCTCGTGACTGTGTTAAGTGCGTGTGCATGTACTTGTATTACTCATGTTAACACAGCTGGGGAGACTCCTTCATTTTAACTATACAAAGCAAGACTCCAAAATTACCTTATATAACTGCCTTATAAAGTAAGGTTGGGTCCAGGAAACAATACTGTTCATTCTCAGGGAAATGACTGTAAGTCAAGTTTTCTGAAGGCAACATGAATA
>VURO01023799.1:0-10576 GCA_015108175.1 Pelvicachromis taeniatus | reverse complement strand
GACAACGCGTCGACGCAATCGATTACGTCGACGCAATCGATTACGTCGACGCGTAAAATACGTTGACGTAAAAAATTTGCGTCGATGCGTTGTCACTTTCAAAAAAACACATGGCGGCAGCGAGTAGCGGTAACATGTCGACTTAAACCACGCCCCCCGAACACGCAGTTCTACAGTATGGGGATATTTTAACCGAACAGGAAGTGATTCAGTCTTTGCCGGCTTTGTAAGGTGGAAATGGCCGATCATAAAACGACCGTAAGTTTTCAACTTTGTTACTAACGCTGGTTTTTACCCTTTAATTCATCCAGACACCCCCCACGTAGACATACACTCAGAGATAAACACCCAACCTCCGTAAATGCAAAACTCATTTAAGCTGCTTAGCAGTAACATATATCATTAGATTCATCGATGCATCGAAAAATGTATCACTAGATTCATCGATTTGGAAAATAATCGTTTTGCCAGCCCTAGTTGTAGCCTTTGCGCCACAGTGAGACAGAGTCTGTCTGCAGTGTGCAAAGTTTGAATCTGTTACCAGCGGCGACAGGAAGAAGAGTCGCCCCATGAAGGGAGAGCGAGCCACAGCTGCATTAATGGGGCAGGGAAACACCTTTAGTGTGAGCAGGGACCAAACACACACATGCGTGCTGCGTTGCTGCTCGTGGACATGGACATCACACGTAGTCTACATCAGTGTTGGACGAATGGAAATGTGTTACTTAGTAACTCATCCAAAAATGATTGTGTAATTATTCTCACTGTCAGAAGGCGGAGACAAAAACGTCTCACAGCAAAGTTCAGCAGTAGTGTTTGTAAAAGACAGAATATGGATCTGGGTCCCAGCAGGAGACAGCACTTTGTCACACGCAGACTGTGCACAAGTCACAGGTGTGTAAGACTGGGCCTGTGCACACACACACACATGCCTCTGTTTCCCATTGCTCACCAGTGTGAGTGTGTTTCTGCTTACATTTATTAAAAATGATGTGGGAAACATTACTTTCTCAGACTCACCTTATTTTTTGTCAGCTTCGTTTCATTGTTCCTAATTTGGTTTCTCAAGGCTTTTGTTTTAACACGATTTTCCCGTTACCCTTATTATTTGTATCTTGCACTGTTCACCCTAACTTGCTAGGCGACATGAAACACAAAACCACTGAACAGTTAATTCAATAATAAACTAAAACACAGAGTTTTCCCACCAGCGCCTGTGTTCTTGTTGAGCTGCAGTGTCCGGCGCTGTTCAGTCTTTATTGTCCTGCAGGGAGAGAAACGACTGAGCTAAGTTTTCACAGTCTAACGTCGAGTGCCATGTAAACACATTACGTCCTATAGCACGAATGAATATGTAGTTTATGGTCTGTGGAATCAAAAGCATTCATTTAGCCCGATATCGAAATATACCGAAACAAAAGATTGACATTTTTTCCCTTTTTACTCCAGTTTTCACATTTTAGGTTGATGTGTTGCTAAAGCGAAGACAGGGGAGGGGGATTTTTATCTGTAATAAATGTCACATTTTGACATTTACCCCAGTAAGACATCACAAACAGCATACCCTTTCCATATTCTGAAACACGTGTGATGGACATGGTTTAGGCAGCAGATTCACATTTAAAATGATGATTGTTAGATATGCTGTCCTCATTAGGGTTTGCTTTAGATTATATCATCATAATTAAGATTATATCACACACAGAAGTGTCAACAATACTGATCATTATAACAAAACTGACTTTAGAAGTTGAACGTGCAATTTAAATATGATTAACAGGCAGGAGATGATCTGGGTTTTATATGCATTTAACTACTGAAAGTGTTTAAAAACCTCTTCATATTATTATTATTCATATGAACTAAAACTCAGCATGCTTTATTCTTTTAAATGCACAAGTGCTGAAGCCAAACTTATAGGAGAAGAAGCTACTCAGATCTCACACAGGCTACACCATCATGCTCATTTACTTGAGTTATTTTGCTTTTTATGGCTTAACTCGTTATAACTGGACTTTGCAAAATGTTATAAAACATTGAAATATACAAAATGTGTGTTAAAGCAGCAAACTATTGGTGTGCACTTCTCTGATAATCACACAGGCAGGTTTTTTTCTGCTGATCAATCAAAACAGTGAATTAATGCAGTGGTGCTGCTGAGAGTTGTTCCTGGATGGAGGTGAGCTCTGACACTGGATCAGGTGAGTGCAGAGTCGATATTCTCACTCGACAAGAAAGCAAACAAGTGTTTTTTCCCTCAGGAAAAAAAAATGTTGAAGTTGTTGTTTTTATGTCAATAATTAGCAGCCAGATTATTTCTTTCGTGTAATCTGCAAAGTTCAGCTGCACGTCGCTGCCCTCATGCTTGGTTGAAGACCTCGGTAACTTTGGTCTGACTACGTCTCTCACACTTGTAAAGTCAAAGGTTGAAGTGTTGCGTCTTTACCTCAGAGACTATTACACAGTTCCTTAGTTTGAGCTCCCCTGATGGTTTGTTTTTTACTGCAGTGAACTTTTTCAGATGAACTTCACCGTTGCAGACATTGCAGAGTGGACGTCCCGGTTACCTTCACTGAGAAAAAAGATGCACGGGAAAATCACAAGTCAAAAGTCGTGACACAAATACAACAGAAGGTAGCTTCGATATGATTTATGACAGAAGGTCAGGTATGATTACAACATTCAGTCATTTACAGATAGCTCGTGGCTATTTTGCAAAATCCCTCATCATCGCTCTCTCCCTCTCTCTCCGCCTTGGCTTTTCTGTACCTCACTCTTTACCTCAGCACGCTTTGACTGCACACTGTGCATGTGCACTTTATTAACTAACATAAGTTATGTTTGTCACACCCTCGCTCCCAGTGTCTCTCTGAGTAGGGAGTTCAGGCAAAGTTCACATTTCTTTGAGAGTTTTGGACTGAACTGACGAAAACGAGCAAAGCAGAGGAGAGCGGCGGAGCAGAGGTTAGTCAATTACAAGGCTCAGCTCTAGTAACAAACTTCTAACAAGCAAATTCTTGGCTCTGCGCTCATGTGTGTTTTTTTTGGGTTTTTGTCTTTTTGAAGACGTGCAGGAGACAGAGTGAGAGGAGAAAAATACCGTGGGTACTTGCGAGACTGTCAATAACCAAGAGTTTGTATGTTTTTGCATGCAGGCAGGATTGGACAAATACTGCAAAAAAAAAAGAAGCAACTGTGCAATTACATCAAGCTAGGACAAATGACAGGGCTTCCAATTAAACCATCTGCGTTTGAGATCAATAGCGTACGATTCGAGCGATGTCTTGAAAAACAGAACGCTAAAAATAAGAGAAGTTCAAAAGTACGCACTCACGTCTTTTCATTTTTCTCTGATTCCTGTGTCCCAAACGCCTCACACAATCACCACTTTCCTACATAACAAGCAAACATTGTCTTATGGTCTCTGTACCTGAAACCAGCTTCAGCAGTCGGGATTGGACCACTCCTGTGGTGGGCACCAGGTGGGTGGGCCCAAGTTTCTTCTTTGGACTGAGCCCGATGAGCTGCCGTGGGCCTTAAGGCTCGACCACCACCTGATCCCCCCCGGGCCGGGTTTCAGGGCAGTGCCCTGGTATTCCTGCTTCAGCTAAGGTTGCTGCACATAGATTTTTATCTTCTCATTATTGTGAAACTTGGTCCAGCCTCTATCTCCAACAACAAATGCATATGCAATCCTTTCCTCCATCTTGGAGGTGATCCATGGAGGGGGACAAAGTAGAGAGATTGTGCCTCTTAGAAGGCTTGGGATGACCTCGGTATGCCCCCTGGCTGGGAAGTGGGACTGTTCCTCCCACGACCCTGATAAGCAGTAGAAAATAGAAATATGGATGTATTATGTCCTCTTTTTCACATGTCATCGCAGCTGAAACAAATGTGTTTTTATTACTGTAAGGTATTGTAGCTGTGCTGCAATCCCATGTTGAGGCCACGGTGTGATTCTAATCAATAAATCCTTCTTTTCCGAGAACAAAAATATCCTCAGGTAGTGAGAACTGCCCTTATTTTGGATGACCCTAAAAACTCACAAAATGTACAGGGAACACATGCTGGAGAGGAGATAAGTCTTCACTTAGGATCCTTTAACAAAACAGGCACCAGAGCGAGAGGTTAAACTTGACTTTTTCCCCCCGGTGAAGGAGAAAGAAAATATTTTTGGGGTGTATTTTTTGGGAAGTGGAGTTATGTTTTCTTTAACCCTTAACACACACTTCATCCCGTTTGTTTCCACCTTTGTAGCTTTGAGATTATCCATCTCAGCTTGACAGTGAAGGTTTTTACAAATCTTAATTAAAATTAAAATGTACGTAAAGGGAACTATTTAAGGTTCTGCTAAGTTGACCCTTTTCCCATCCTTTGATAGTGTAGCTGTTTCATGTCCTCGCCTTTTATCACAGCCTTTCTCCTGCCACAATGCAAACATAGTCTTTTCTTCCGTCCCTTTTATGTCTGTTTTATATCTTTGGACTACAATTTAAAACTCTGAATAAAGTGTCTGATTCGAATGATCTTAGCTGATCATTTTCTGGAAATTTTGAAAGAATTTCCAGAAAAGCAATGACAGCAATAGAAAACTGTACACTTTAAAGTGCATTGTGTATTTTAAAGTTTTCACTTTTTATCAGTGTTTCGTCCTGCGAACCAGGATTGACATATTTAACCCCTTAATGGCTGGTGTGTTGATACATGAGGCGTCGTGAGTTTTTGAGACTTCTACATTATTGGTGCTAACTAACTAAAAACATTGCGCAATACATACTGCAAACAAAATGCCAGATGTGTTAAATATGATACAAATTAAAACGCATATATGCAAATGTAGATCGGAGGGTTAAAAAAAAACACTCCAGGAAAAAAACAAGATTTTTTCCAGCAATAATTTCACGATTCAGGCTTTGAAGGGTTAAATTCTCCAGCGGTCACAATGGTGGCTTTGAAACCAGTCCACAATCTTTCTAAAACCTCATTCCTCTGTAACTTTCTCTTTCTTCATCACAAACAACCCAGTGACGTTCAGAAAGGATGCTTTCATGGAATTTTAGCAACTATCTCAAGCTGAAATCGCCTGCTCTGCAAACGCCTTGAAGGGAATTTCAAACCATGAAATACAAATTTTAAATCTACTTCAACCAAAGAAAGAACGTGTTTTGTTTCTTAATATGAAACTAAGCAGCTGAGCATGCACAGCACAGGCACATACCTACACATGCAGCAGTGTTTTTGGACAGACGCACACAGTCGCACACACACTCACCAAATCTATTGTGCTCAGAAAAATCAGACGTGCTTGTGTTTGTTGCTGCCTCATTTACCCTCGGGTATCCCTAATTTTGGATGATTACAACACATTTGCATGCCATTGTTGTCTCACAATGATTTTGTCTATCTGTGTGTAAGTGCGTGCGCGTTCATGTATGTGCTTTTGTGTGTGAGTTTCAGTTGGGGAGCTATGCAAAGTAGCAGCTGCAGCGGGTCCAACAGTATATGCACAACGTTTCAGAGCTCCAGAGCAAAAAAAAAAAAAAAATGCAGCTAAAAATGTCTCCTTCTCTTCTCTTTCTCACACACAACCTAAAACACTCTTACAAACACCACGCGTGACCACACTGGGAGAAATAAGGGGCTGATCGAAGGATCCAAACGTGGACGTTACAAGTTAGGGATAAAAATTATTGTTTTAAACCTCTGCTTCAAATTTTGTGAATCTATGTTGTGCTTGGTTATAGCTCCATTTTCACTGATCATTATTATTATCATTATTATCATTGCCACCGGTGCTCTGAGTGAAGTCTGTCAAGACACACAGAGACTGAGAAAGAGGACTAACTTTCCAACGAATCAACTTTCTGCTCCAAGTGCGCCATCTAGTGTTCAAACACCAAAATGAATAAATCCGTTCAGAGTGTTTCCTTAATCCTGCTATGCTGCATTACAGACACACTAAACCTCAATAGAACTGCACTATGCTGCAGTGACTGCCCCCCTACTACACAGACACTAAGCTGGACATGAGGGATGGGAACAATGGGACATTGTTGCTCGTTCATCATTAAACAAACATGCAAATGGAAAGGTTTTCTGTGTATACCGATCACAATATATACCAATATACATGTTGCCAACCTGCTTCCCATCAAAGCATTTCATGATTTTTGTTGTGCAAACAGTCGTGCCCATTATCTCTGTCCTAGGAGAAAGAGTCCTGCCTTGTCTTCACACAGGACCCGACCCTGAGCCAAAGCAGTCGGAGCAGACACCAGGCCCCTTCTGTCTCCCACCGACTTCTGGCAGCCATGTTTTCACAACCCAAGATAACAGCAAAGACGGAGAAGACGCGGGGCAGAGAGACGGTAACAGAGTTTGATAAATGGCACAAATGCAAGCGGGAGAGTGAGTGTGTGAGAGATGAAGAGCGAGAGAGACAGAGAGAGGAAGCAACAGAGGGCTAACAGAGATGTAGGGAGATTCAGGGGAGTGGGTGTTGAAGGAGCGAGATGAGCAAAAGATACATGGCGAGGTCATCTTAATGTTTATCCACCCACTACAATGATGTGGGTCAATGAGTGTTTCTCAAGAAAAGAAAGTGTTGTTTTAGGGTGTTGCAATGATAGCAGGTTCCTTGAGAAAAGCACACATAATTTCTCATATAGTATATTTTTCAAGGAGTATAGGGTCATTTTGCCAAAAAACTTTTTTTTTTTTTTTTTTTAAAAGGAGAGAGAGAAACCACTCTAGCAGAGCTTTATCTACAAAGCAATTTATTTTTTTTAACACAGCACTCCAGTCACTTCATGTTCAGGAACAACCCTGAGCAAGATTACTCACGTCACGCGCTCCTGATGGGTTTAGCTATACAGTCAATGTCATTGAGGAGTCCCCAGGCGAGCTTTACCTAAAAGGTGAGTAAGTGATGTGCACAGAATGGACTATTAAATCTCTGAGCACCGGCAGCCGAGTTGGGTGGGCTGTGGGACTTAAGACATCACCTCCAGGGCTGTATAAACTCATAACGATCACTGTCTCTCCCAAACACACTGAGACTGTGTGTGCATGAGTGCACTTTGAAAGCACGATGAATACTGTGCGTATACATATAGGTTTAGTGAGTTTAGGGAGATTGCTTCACCTCACAAGTTTGCCTTAAATATGTTCCTCTGTGTTTCTCCCACTCCTGTAATTATGGTGGTTGGTATCAGATGAAACCCCACACAGAGCTGATCTCTGCATGTTCCCTGTGCGTGAGCAACATCTCGCTGCTAGATTGATGGAGGAGCGGAGGAGAGTTCACACAAATGGAGGAGAATTATAGTGTCGAGTTACCTCTAAGTTCTTTTTCTATGTCGCCTTTTTACTTTCGTTATCTTCTTTCAGTCTCTCCTTTCCCTTCTCTTTTTCCTCTGTTCATTAATTTTCCCTCCCTCGTCGCTCATTTCTCTACAGTGGCCCATTCATTTGATTACCCATGTAATCTCATGCCTCCAAATATCTGTGTTTTACTGCAAGTAAACAATCATGTTGTGCGGTAAATGTACGGCAAATAAGAGCAGCAGACCACCAAGACTCCATTGCAGTAGATAAGCAATGACAGGACACTATTTATCTGAGTGATGTATGGGAATGACTGTCTGCAGAGTAACACTGACAATCCATTAACAATGGCAACCCTTCATTAATGCTTTGTGTGTGTGTGTGTGTGTGTGTGTGTAAGCACTGCACATCAACAAAAGTCGTTCCTGTGAAGGACGATGTTGCAATCTGAAGGCACTGCTTCATTCAAAGGGTCACATGGAAAAATACACCTGGCTACACACCCGTGCAGACGCGCGCAAATGGACACACACGCTGACGAAGACAGACGCATGCAGCCACATGCGCACAGATGTCGACAGGCAACTTTATTTATACCAATGCTCCAATAAATCTATCTGCTCATCTGTCTATTTTCTCTGGCTTTGGCCAGCTGCTCGGAACGCCAGCGCAGGTTTAATGCAGGAGGACGAGAGGACAGGAGGGAAGAGGGCAGAGCAGTGTTCAGGGGGACAGGAGGAGAGAGACCAGCGCCCCATGGCGTGTTCTTCCTCTTGGCTTACCTTTCCATTTCTTAAACGCAACTTCTGGCCCGAGTTTTTTGCACCACCAAATTCCTGGAAAATATGAACTTGTGTCAACTTGTACAGCTCAAACTAATACAGGCCCACTTTTCTTTCTTTTTTTTTTGTGGCCTCCTTGTCATCTCACTTCTACAGAATAAATGCCCCCAAATGATATACACCTCCTCTTTTTGAGTGTCACAGAGAATCTAATACAAAGGGTCAGGTTTAGTGAATAGCATCACTGAGGTTAAAACTTGACCTCATGCTGATGTAAAAGCAGAGCTTGTAAAAGTCTGATAAACAAGGTGGTAGACACCCAAAGCAGTGATATAATAAATTACATAAGTGAGTATAAAGCTCAGGTTTGACAAAATCTAGTGTTCAGAGTGAGAGACTGGGTGAGAAAGTCCAAAAATAACACACTTACATCACTGTAGAAGTACAACATCTTCAAAATCTGTTTTATTGCATGGAAATACTGATTCTGGGGATACGTAAACTAAAACGTGTCATCGTAGTTTAAATAACGAATTTGTCCAGCTACATACAAAGTAACTTATTTATCAAAAGGAATTATAATAGATCTGGTTTTGAATGGTGTCTTCAATGTCAGTCACGAGCCACTCGCTTTAGGCATGTATGTTTAATGACGTTGCAGTGTAACATCCAAGTATGCAAGGATTTCTGCTGAGCACAAAGATGAGGAGCAGATGGAAATAAAAAGCTATATAGGACAAAACTCATTTAAATAAATGGCCGACGAATGAGTCCGCTAAGCTTTGCTGGTAAAAGATGAGTCGAATTATGTCATAGTGATATCGCTGATGTGTTTTTAAAGCGCCACGACTCGAGGATTTCCCACCAAACCTGATGGGAAAAGGGTTCAAATAGTGAAAAAGCCAACACGTTTGGTGATGAGCTTCAGCTTCTTCGTCAGTGGCTGTGACGCTTCATTTACTGCTGTGTTGTTCGGCCCTGAACGCAAAAAAATAAAACGTTCACACAAAAGTGGTTAACACTTCCAGAATAACCATCGGTTAAGTTATAAAGTTAGCCAACTACTGTGGGCCTGTAAAAGTCTGTCACACAGCAGACAATCAAAGTGACATGGAAGCAGCCAGATCTGAGCCGTGACACGCCGCTAACGGGAAGATCAAAACCAACCGACTCTAAATTATTATTGGTGAGATACTCCTACGTATCCTACACAAACCTCACTCAAACACGAAAACCTCAACAGAACAAACTGAAGCAACGTTGTGTTATAGTTCAGTATACTTGCTGTGCACTGCCGGATAATAAAAAAGTGTAAATGAGATGATATGATAAGTTTATGGGAAACGTACGTCTGCAGAAAAGGAACAAAAAAGCCCAAAAAGACGATGTCTGTGTGACTCAGAGACAGACAGTCCAGGAGTTGGTGTGCTTCAGTAACCAGCATACTGCAGTTTAACATCAGACAGCAACTTATAGATATATATACAGTGAAGGATATGGTGATAACTGGCCAACCTACACGAACACAATAATGCACACATTCGCTCTAACGCACACACGCACACATGCACACATGCACTTACAGCATCAAATAAAAGCTAACATCCAAAGTGCATTATTATTATTATTATTAGCCCTGTATATCATAATATATAAACAAAACGCATCATATACATTTTTTTTAATAACAAAAAATATCATGAAAAAAAAAAAAAGGTTTCTGTTTTGGTTTAGGTCACGCAGGTTTTATTGCCAAGCTGGTGAGGAAGTCCGTGGCAGCTGCTGTATCCAAAGTGCTTCTGAGAGACAGACGGGACCAAGTAGTCATCATATCTTTATATAAATAAGTCTCTGCTGGCAAGCCGAGTCTGCACCTGTAAAGCATGGGGTTAACAGCATTTTTGCAACTATAACAATAGGTTACAATTTCCCTTTTTTTTTTTTGCATTTTTTATATAGTAGCAGAACAACGAGTCGAGACCAGCATCGTTTTGTCGTCTCACTACAGTGTAACCCCGGGTTACGAGCAGCTCTGTGTACGAGTATTTTGATCAGAGCAAAGTTTCTCCCCGGTGTACGAGGCCTGCCTATTTTACGAGCCGAGCTCCGTTACGTCACCGCTGTAATAATGTGAATTATTGTTCATAAGATGATTTGTTCCACAGTGGATTGTGTTGCTGCACGGATGTTTTAGAGTGTGACACCAGGAAGTTGGTGTTGGGCCGGAACGTTAGGCTGTATGCTGTTGATGTACATGGCAGAGAGTTAACCTGAGCCACCTGACTTATTAATAAACCTTACTACCCGGTTGGGTAGGAAACAGATGTTCTGGAGTCTGTCGTGAATGAGACCAGAATATAACAACCGCTAGTTTCTGCTTCGCCTTCTTACCCGGAAACTTCTTCCCAGAGCCGTTTCAAGGCTTATCCCTTTATGACGACACCTGCTTGGCTCACGTCTGTACGTAC
>VURO01023797.1:0-12814 GCA_015108175.1 Pelvicachromis taeniatus | reverse complement strand
CAGCCCGGTGTTTAAAAGAGACTGGCGGTTATTGGAAACCGGCTTTTATTCCCTTCTCTGAATTGTTGCGGAAGTGAGAGGGAAAGAGGACCCAGGCGCAGTTTTTAGACTGAGGTGAAAAGAAAGTGCGTTTACTTACAGCGCTCCAAAACGTATTCCAACAGTTCACAAATAATGCAGTTCCCAATTGTGCTCCTCCTTTGCTCCCGAGTGTCTCCTTGTCTGTGGTAGCCCAGTGCACAAATAATGCAGTTCCCACTTGTCCTCCTCCTTGCCTCCTTGTCTGTGGTAGCCCACGAGTGGTGCTCCCCGAAACTTCTCTCCGCCCGACTCTCCAGGAGAGGAAGTTAGACCAGAAAATCACAGTTAGCAGGTTTGCTAGCCGACAGTTCCAGTTCAGTGTAATAATCCCACTTTGATGGTCGCTGCATCCAGCTTAAATGCTACTGGTCGTAGATGACGGCTGATTGGAAATAGCTGGCCGAGTGATAAGATGGGGGAGGACCAACAACAGCACGGAGGGTTTTTTTTGTTTTTTTTTAACATTCCAGTCACACTCCATACCAGTTGGTGGCGGTAATGCACCATTCATAAAATTTAAAAAGAAGAAGACAGCGCGGAGGGGCTTCCGGGTCAAAGGTCGCCCGGCTACTATTGGAGACCGGCGTCTATTTGTCGCGACATGTTTTCAAACCGGCATTTATTAGAAACCAGCGTTTAAAAGAGACTACTAATGGAAGATATACGGTATATATTTTTTAGGGTTTTTTTTTTCTTCCCAGGGTTGTGGCTGTTACCGTTACATTTAACACTTGTCACAGATTGCATACATCTTCCTGAGTTCATGTTTTTCGTATGTTTGTCACACTTAAATGCATCAGATCATCAAACAAATTTAAATATTAGACAACGATGAGACAAGTAAACACAAAATGCCATTTTTCTAAATGATGGTGTTTATTATTAAAGGGAACAAAAATCCAAACCTACATCACCCTGTGTGAAAAATCGATTGCTCTATAAAACCTAATAACTGGTTGAGAAACTGTTAGCGTAATCGTTTATGCACCCTCAGGACTCACTGGTCGAAATGTTTTATCTTTTGGTGTATTTATTGAAGTTTTGGCTGATTAAAAATTAGCATGTACATGGATCTCTTCTGTTCAGAAAACTGCAGTCTGCAAGCAGTTAGCTGCAGCCAACCTCCCAAAGGAGGGTGCCTCTCCTGAATCATGAACTCTGACCTTATCTGAGACATGTGAAGCCTGCACTTGTTGTTCTGGGTTCTTTTGTGACCTCCTTGGATGAATTATTGATGTGCTCTTTTGGTTGGCCTGATACTCCTGGGAACTTTACCACTGTTCCAAGTTTTCTCCATTCGTGGCTAATGGCTCTCACCGCTGTTCACTGGAGTCCTGAATCCATGGAAATGGCTTTGTAACATTTTCCAGACTGATAGATGTCAGTGAGTTTGTTTCTCAGGTGTTTCTTTAGGTTGTGGCATGTTGTGTTGCTTTTTTGAGATCCAATAGCCTGCTTCACTCTGTTAGACAGGTTCAATTTAAGGAATTTCTTCATTCAACAGGTCTGCCAGTATTCAGGCCTGAGTGTGTTTAATGAAACTGAACTTAGCTCTCCAAAAAATGCGGTTAATCACAGTTAATTCACGATTTAACATGGGGGCAGGGTCAATTACTTTTTCACACAGGACCAGAAAGGTTTTGATAACTTTTCTCGCTTAAAATGGCATTTTGTTTTTACTCAGGTAATATCTTTTTGTAATATTAAAGTCTGTTTAATTATGAAACATATAAGTGTATGACAAATGTGCAAAAAATATGGAAATCAAGAAAGGACAAAAGACTTTTTCAAACCACTGTAAAATGCTGTCGCTGGCTTTTGGTTTACACTTTAAAAACTTTAGCGTTAAATGAACTTTGTAGCAATTTCCATGTATTATTACATGTAGTTTGGCACATAAACCACTCATAACACTGCAACGCATTACTTTAAACTTGCGTAACTTGCATTTATGAGCAGTGCCACTGGAGTCAGGCTAAGTATATTTATCTGTTTTGTGCAGCACTTACTGGCTGTAATTTATTATTGTGTGGAGTCCTTATTTAACCCTCTGAAAGACAGTGGTTAAATTTACTTCCCAAACTCTCCTTTTAATGATCCTTGCAGTTTATTTCTGCCTGCCTCGTTGTAGATGAAGCTTAAAATATTTAATCACTCCTTAAATTGCCTAAAACGTCTCGCTATTAGTCCTATTACCAAGAAAAAAACCCGTGTTTACGGTACAGTGTAGCTTTGCCACTGAACCTGAAGAGAAGAAAGTCCAAGCACAGCAGTCTTTAGAGTAATTTCATGGAGATGTGGTTAAAAAGAAAAAGAAAAAAAAAAACCTTTGATGCTCCCAGCTTCATCCTTACAATGCACATAAACATAAGTCCAATATATCAAATGACGCCCACATACAACCCTCATTCCAAAAACAATTTGAGACGCTAAGTAAAAAGTAAATAACAATAGAATGCAATGAAACCTACATTTTATTCACAATAGAACATACAAAACATGTCGAATGATGAAACTTACGTTTGAAACTCTTTGCTGTGTTTTTGGTTTCATGATGCATCAACTGTTTTCAGTTGGTGACAGGTTTGCAGTGCAGTTCCACACATTTACTCTTCTGCTATGAAGCTGTTGTAACAGATACGCCATGCGGTTTAGCCTTATCTTGCTAAAATATGCACGACCTTTCCTGAAAGACACATTGTCTGGATTGGCGATTCCTTTCAAATGTCAGGAATCGCGTGTTGGTTTGCAGATGGATGAACCTCTGCTCAGCTTTACTTCTGTCAAACTCCGCCTCTCTAAGATGCTCTTCTTAATCCCAGTCCGGTTACTAGCATGTTGTCAATTAACCTAATTAGTTGCAAAATGTTCCTCCAGCTGTCTCTTTTTTGTACCACTGACTTTTTGAGCTCTTTGTTGCCATCGTTCCGATATTTTCTAATATTTTTCACGACAAAGTCAAATATCTCAACATTTGTTATATGTTCTGTTGTTGTTTATGAGATTTGCAAGTCGCTGTATCCTGTTTACTCTGTTTATTTTCAGAGCATATTGGCATGTTCTTCGTAATTTGTGATTTTCACTCTTTGCTGTTAAAAATAAATCACAGCAGATGGACAGTTTCCTACAAACCTTTGCATTTGTCTTAATTTGGAAAGTGATATCTGCATGAAAATCAGTTTCATTGGCATTGCCCGTACACCTGGCACATCAGACAAAGCAAAAAAAAAGATCATTTTGTTTCATAGAAGAAGAAAGACTATCTTCTCTGGGGTGTAGCCAGAAGCTGACTCTGCTTTTATACCCTGGTATGTCTGCTTCTGTTTTTGTCTTTGTCTGCTCCAGTATGGTGCCTGAGGCTTCTCCCAGTTCTCCTGTTCTTCATCACCTTTGTCATGTTCTACTGTTCATATGCCTTGATTCAGAGGTAATCTCACACATACACAAACACACACTCTAACACAAACATGTCTTTCTTGCTTGCTTAATTTCTCTGGTATTGAGTCACAGAATCCCAGTAATACCCATTTCTGGTAAAAAAAAAAAAAAAAATACAAAAAATAAACTAATCTCAGGATTTCTGGCCAGCGCTGAGTCACTAAAATCTGAGAAGGCAGCCCACGTTATTCACAAAGTGGTCTGAGCTGCTGGTCAACCGAAGCCTCACACATAGCAATTTTTGCACTTTCTGACTAAATTACTGGCACTTTCCATTTTTATGGATCCAGCAGTAGTTTTCATGCCAGCTGTGGCAACTGTCTTTCAGCTATGGAGGCACCAGCAAGTCTCCCAGCAGTAGCAAGTCGCTGTGTGGTGGCTGGCTAACCCAGAAGAAATGGGAGAGCCTTAAGTTTAAGTGAGTAACTGTGTGCTGTCTGTGTGCTTTTTTTTTGTTTGTTTTTTTTTGGCAAACTGGTTTATTAAAGAAGCGGTGCATGCCAGTGTTTTTATTTGGACAAAAAAGTGCCAACTTCCTTGAAACTGGCCTTCTCTGTACCGTGACAGAAAAGCATTTTTTTTTTACAGAGAAGCAGGAGTTATTAAAAAAAAGAAAAGAAAAAAGAGTTTCCATCTAAATAATGGTTACAGTGTTTCAGTCATTCCAGTGGAATGTCTTGATGAAATGCCTGAGTAGGGGAGTTAATGTAAAAATCTAATTTTGGCTAACAATGTGCTCATGACGTACACATATCTTTGCACAACGTGATAAAAGCCTGTGTTGTTAACTAATCCCTGTTTCATGTTCTCTAACAGGCTGCTATCGGTTTATCAACCTGTATATTTACTTACCTTTATTCTTGGCTCTGCTCTGTTAGTAAAAAGTGATATGTGGTATGGTCAAACCTCATCCAAGGGCACTGTTTGTTTATTAAGCCCAGTCGACCTTCCACCACCTGCCCTTTGACCTTTGGAACAGTTAAGATGTGCAACTGAAAAAGAGTTCAGTTCAGTTCAGAGTTGCCAGTCCGTTCTTCTTGGATTTTTAACGTGAGTCGGTCACAACAAAGCCTGCGAGGCAGTTACAGTGACGTTTCTCTAATTAGACCCCCTCCTCAGAGAGTTATCCTGGTCTCCTACAGAGGGCTAGCTGGCACACAACAGTAATAAATGTCTGAGAGACTTACTGTCAACGACAGTAGGTTATAAACAGCTGGAGTGTGCGAGCACAGAAGAGCAACTGTTTCACATATTACAACCTGCCACATTTGTCTCACTCCACAGGCTCTGTCAGCATGACTTTTTTCTTTCCCCTTTCCACGGCGAAGGAATGCCAGCGGAGGATTTTAATGAGGGAAATTGCTATTGAATGGCATCATGTAAATTGGTGATTTTCTTATAATGAGGTTGGCTTACCTGCTTAATGGATACCAGAACATTTGGTAACGCTAGTGCATCAGTTAAGTTTACAAAGCAGTTTTTTTTTTGTGTTTTTTTTTACGTGCTAGCTTGAACACTGGACTGCCTGGCAGAACAGATGGTATTGTCTATTGTGTGGGTTCATTTTCTTTTAGAAAAAAAACTTGAAGCAGTTTTCTTCGCTCTTCCAGCCACAAAGCCTCTGGCAGCATAACTCATGTAAACAGTGAAACTGTGTGGTATCACCTTATAAATCCTGCTCTGATATTTCTCATGCAGCATCAGCAGACGGACGCAGCTCTTTATGAAAATGGAGGATTTCTTTTGGCGGGAGCATCTGTCAGCTCTGGCATTACCTTACGGCATTAAGGGCAGTGGTATGTTTACTTTGCAATGTACATTAATCCCCACTCCTCCCACTAACTTTTAGCAAATTTGTCTCGTTTTGACTGTGATCGGGGATTAATTAGATGACATGTCAAACTGTTAAAACAGCTAAAACCCGGGACCTTTTTCACCAATTCAAGCTTTGTATTCAGAGTGGACATTTGAACGTCTCCATTTCTCACGTTTCCTCCCAGAGCTGCTGCTACTGAAAGTGCTTGCTGTAACTGCAAATTATCACGTGCCTGCCAACATCGAAAAGTAAGTTTGAGTACACTTTAGCAAACGTAGCCAACAGTAGTAAAGCACATTATAGTCACGGATAACATTTTAGTTTTTTAGATCATCTTATTTGATTTTTACTGATTCAAGCCATCATGCTCAAAATAGAGAGAGCCAAGGTTGGTGCCAACAAATACACAGTATGCAGTCCTGTGAAAAACACCCAGTGATCCAACAGCTTGTGGAAACGCCTTTAGCAGCAATAACTTGAAAGCTGTCACATCGTTGTGGAGCAATTTCGGCCCATTTTTCTTTACAACATGGAGGCTTGCAGGCACTGGCTTTTGCCAAATGTAGCACTGTGCACTACGGCCAGACATCTCCACGTTGTTCTCGTCTGTCCAAAGAATTGTTCCAGAAGTCTTGTGTTTGGTTTAAATGCAGCTTTGCAAACCTAAGAAAAGAAGAGCTTTTCTCCGGGCAAACCTTTCAAACAAGCCACACTTGTTCCGTCTTTTTTTTAATTGTGCTGTCACGATCTTTAGCATTTAACATGCTAACTGTGGCCTTGTTCTTGAGTTTTTAACACGGTTGCACAGACTGCAAGTGTTCCCTATAACAATCAATGCTCTCATGCGCTGCTCCAGTAGTGATGATAGGTTTTTTGTCTCCAGAGAGCCATTTTGTTTGTGACTGAACAAAACATTGAAATGTTCATTTTAAGATTCCAGAGGAACTGTGATGAAGACAAATGTGCCTCATTTGATTGATAATGTGAACCTGAGTTTGTTTTTCTCCACAGCCTTGAATGCAGGACCTGTGTAGTCATAGGTAATGGCTTTGCCATTAAAAACAGCTCCCTGGGAAGCATCATCAATAAATACGATGTGGTCATTCGGTAAGCAATGATCATACTCCACACAAACGTGAAGTCATTTCCCACGTTATGCTTGTTATTAAATTATTTGCATATACTGAGCAAAGGGGAGATAAATAATAGTAGGGTTAAAGTGTGTTTGAAAATGTCTGCCATATATTTAAATCCAATGATTTTGAAGTTTCAAACAGCGTGAAAGGCTCGGGATAGTGTCATCACCCCGCCTGGTGGAGGATAGGGAGGATAACGAAGTTTGTGCGCGCAATTACTCGCGAAGTAGGCGATGTGGGATTTTCAAATAAAGGCGCATGTACATGAAGGTTGAGGCATAGCACCGTCGGCGATATCATTAGTGTGGTGGTCTCAGGCGTGCACTTTCGGTCGAAGCCATTGAAACTCGACCAATCTGCTGTTCTGCCCTTCTGGTTATCAAACGCAGCCAATCAGAAGAAATGAAGGTTGGTTTCAACAGGAGAGCAGTTAAACTTAAAGGCAGTTAGGACTCATTTTACAAAGGAAAATGTGTTGATTTCTTCTTTCCCCTAGCCTCTATCAATAGGGTTTAATTGACTTAGCTGTAGATTGTATCGCCACGTGACTCTGACACGGAGACGTCCTCTCAGGCCAAGTTTGGGTCAAATCAGGTTGTTTAAAAGCAGAAAAGAAAGCGTTGAGTTTACTCAGGGACAAAGGCATTTTGCAGATCTGACTTTACAGCCTTGGAATGAACACCCGCATTCTGAGTTTATTTAAGCCTCTTTCAAACAGGCCTGACCGCAGTGCCCCTCCCCCCAACCCCCCTCTTTCCCTCCCCTCACATCTCTCTAATGGTTTTCCAGCCAAGTCAGGTTATTGACACTCAGGATTCAATGCATGCCTGAGATTTTGACGTCATCCAGCTTTTTTTTCTGTCATGGAAACTCTACTTAACTTCTTAAAAGCCTGTCTCGAGAGTGAAGTGCTCAGATTGCGTGATAATAATTTAATGTTTGCAGTCTGCGCTACTGTCCCATTGAATTTGTCAGCTATAGCGTTATGGTGTTTTTTGTCTTTTATTAATAATTTGTTAAGTGATGAAACACAGATATTTTTTATTTTATTTCACAGAGTGAACGAGGCTGTGAACAGCGCAGTGCGAGTCAGTCATGCCGTTCTGAGGCAACTTTTTTAAACTATTGAATTTTTGTCTCCCCCAGCTCTTAATCATGTGACAGTTAGTCACATCTGTCAGTAGACGACGGCTCTGGGTGCGACTGTACTCACAGACACCTTACATTGTGAAGAAAAGAGTGTTGCCGAACATTAATGTGTCAGAAACTAAAGCGATGGTCACGGACGATAAAGGATGTGGCTGTTGAGTTTTTGCAGCAGCATAAAGTTCTGTGAAAAAGCATATGCATGCTTGCACATTTGGGCAGATTTACATTTCTCAGATCATCAAACAAATGTTAATGTCAGACAAAGATAATAGGTTTGGATAACCTTTTCACTTAAATGAAATCATCACTGAAAACCTGCATAGTGGACTGTGAAAAGGGACCGCGACCCGACACACTGTTCCGTGTGGCTCAACAGACTTGTGTTTGTCGTCTCTGGATTCGGCACACACACACACACGTCCGACCGACAGCTTTCCAGCAGTCTCTCGCCCTCTGGTCTCCGACCTCACTATATAAAAGGGGAGAAACCTCCTTAGTTTCCATCATGCACACCTGTCCTGCCTCCAGCCCTCCCCTGCAGCTGAGCCAGGGACCACACCTCCGCCACATGTACTTATTCAGGTTGTCTGTGTTTAATAGATAAAATGAGTTTAACGATCTGAAACATGTAAAGTGTGAAAAATCTACAAAAACACAAGAAATCATGGGAATGTATATGATTAAACGTATGATTGTCACCTTCTGGCTGAAGGACCCATGAGCTTATGTGATTTACAAGAATCGTTACGTTTCCTAGAACATTATAAGATTTCAGTGAACACTGCATGCAAAGATCACCTAATGGACATTCATCCAACTACGCTCAAGGCCGAGGTCATGCTGCTTGCTGTATCATTAAGCATGCGATCAGACCTTAAATCAATTATGTAAAAACTGTGTTGGTTGAAGCTCTGAGAGGCTAGCTGGAGGTGGTGAGTGCAGTACTTCATGACCCACAGAATAATGGTTATGCAATGCTCATTTACATCAAATCCTGAAAATCCTTTTTTACATTTTTTACACGTTTTGTTCCTGTCTCAGGTTGAACGATGCCCCGGTAAGAGGCTATGAGGAAGACGTGGGGAACAAGACCACCATGAGGTTTTTCTACCCCGAGTCAGCCTTCTACAACCCCGGACTGGACAATGAGCCCGACACCCTCATGGTCCTGGTGCCTTTCAAACAGCAAGATCTACGGTGGCTCAAGGAGATCCTCTACAATGAGAAGAGGGTACTTTCTTTCTTTCTTTCTTTCTTTCTTTCTTTCTTTCTTTCTTTCTTTCTTTCTTTCTTTCTTTCTTTCTTTCTTTCTCTTCTTCCACTGAACACCCTCTGTTTAGTTTTTCAGCTTGTCTGTCTTGCATATCAGGAACAAATACTTAAAAGGTTCCACTTGAGCAGTGCCAGCACTCTCCAGAGTTAAATGTTGTTTCCATTGCAGGCATCCTTCACTCTGTATCCCACGGCACCTCCGGCCTCCTGCTGCTAATAGTTGCTGGGTCATTACCTGCTAATTTGCACATGGATTTAGTGTCCTCAAGACATGACGGAGATTTACATGCGTCTCTCTTTGCATGCTTGCATTCTGCCAAAAACAAATAGGCAAAACTCATCCCTTTTCTCTCTCAGTCTGTAAACACTCTGTCTGATTTTTTGTCTTTGCCAGGTCAGGAAAGGCTTTTGGAAGCCCCCTCCTCAAATTTGGTTGGGTGACGTCACTAAAGTTAGAGTGCTGGACCCACACTTCTTGCATCAGACTGCAGTCAAGCTGCTAAAGCTCAATTTTCAACCCAAGAGCAAACAGGTGACTGATCACTTTCACTTAAGTGTTTTTTGTTTACAATCGAGACTGTGCACGATCTCAATTTGTTGTAGTAGAAGTTTCAGTGCAGATCCAAACCAAACTGTCTTTATTCCTTAGTCAAATCAGTCCGATTTCTTATTTAATCGTACCTTTTTGCTCTGTATTTGTGGTGGGGACGTTGCAATACCAAGAATTTTTGGCATCCTTGGCGGCAGACTTTTCTTCCTCTTCTGCTTTCTTTTTCCTATGCTTCTGTTCTTCTTTTCTGGCCTTTCACTGCTTCCCACATGAATGTTAACAAGGGTGGATTAGCCGCAGCTCCTCAAAGTGAACCGTCATGACCTCTGAGGCAAACAGTTTCTGCTGAAATCTAGTTGGTGAAATGTTGGAGGTGGGTGTAATTACTGGGAATTTGGTGACGATTTGGTTCTGCATGGCGTCCTGGTATCTCACAGCAAGATAACTGTCTCATGTCTTCAAGGATAAATCGGTGGTTCCCTGGGAAAGAATTGGCTTATATTGTATTCTTATTGTATTTCTTTAAAGGTCAAAGGCAGTTCCCAGTGTTTTTATCTGTGATGCGGATTATTGCTTTTGTTTTCCAAAAATGCCCAGAACTGTGGCCTTCGTCAACTTTTAACTCGAGTTTAACGTTCAGTTGGTTTTCACTGAGTCACTGGTTTGACTTTTTAAAGTAGAGAGCAAATGAAACGCAAGAAGGCTGCATCAAAACACGAAAAAGAAAAGTGAAAGCATTTCACTCCAAACCCATGAACTCAAGAGAAAACAGCAGTTGCGCAATGAAAATCCACAAAGCATGACATTTCTGTCTTTTTTTTTTCCTCTGTTGATCCAATTTTGAAACACCACGAGATCCCACTTGGACTGAAGCTCGCGTATGACATCATTTTTATTGGCCCATAGCATGTCATCTGCAAAGTGTGGCTTTCTGTGTGTTTGGTGGGGATCGTCGTCGATGTGGATCCCGAGCCAAGTTTTGTTTTGGTTCTGCTTGTTCCCCCTTTCCTGGGACCTTTTTGTCAAAGACTTGACAATGGGTGTAACCATTTCAGACTGCGGTAAAAACACAGTTGGTTTGCTGCAAGAGGAGAGTGAGGATCCTGCAGGCGATCAGCGGGCTCTCTCGATGGGAGCTCGGCACCATCTGCGCAGCTTGTATGGGAAGGGCTGGGGGGCAGCAGTAGGAGAGGAATGGTGGGATGAGGTGGTGGGGGGAGCTGGGGCCTGCAGACAGTAAAGTTTTCAAGTAACACCTGAATTGTGTTTGTTTGGGGCTGTAAGCATGACATTTTTTACACATTACTGAACACGATGGAAATGTGCATCTGACACGGCCTCACTCTGTGTTGCTGTTGGATACGCTTCGTCTCATTTTGGAACTCCTGCGCTTTGGCATCATCAGCTTCCCTCCGGTTACCGACTCCATGGGAGACCTTCAACAAGTGTAGCAAAAACGGCAAAAACCCCTCACACATGCAGCTGCTTCTGTATTTCTCTTCCTCCTCTTTTGATCACATGTTCATAACACTTCTGAGTTTCCATACGTTTCTCCTTCACACCTCGACACCAGCACGAGCTTGTGTTGAGCTGAAGTAGACGTGGTTGTAGTAGTGATGGCATGCACTCCCATCTCTAACCAAGGATCCATGGGCCTAAATTCAAAATATGTGCAAGACCACTGCGGAGCTCTAGTGTACGCCTGTGTGCTGCCAACCACATGAGGCTAATGCAAACAGTTTCCGCACTGACAGAGTTGTGCTCTGTGCAGTGGCAAAAACTGCAGTCGATTGTTGCTACAATCGACTGCACATTTGTTTAGACAAACCTCTGTTTTGCTAAAAATTAACCCTGAGGGCGCTTAAGCTCACCAACTCACGCAACTCACACTTACTCCCATCTACATGCCGGTGTGTATGTAGGCTTTCTTTTAAACATCTCATGAAAAAGCGAGAAGTAGAGTTATCAGCACACATTGAGCAGCTGTGCTGATTATTCATTCAGTACCAGATGCCAGCCTGACCTGTTGCAAAACGCTAAAAAAAAAGCTCCATACTTGAGCTTTGCTGTACCGCCGAATAAACTTTTGAAATAGCACTCTCCTACTTTAAAAGAGGAACTAGGTTTTCACAGTGCAACATGGGTTTCAAAATAGGCACTCGACTGAAAGTTCTCTTCGAGTTATACAAAAATTAAAGGAACACTTCAAAGAAACACATTAGATACATCAGATCTCAATATGAAGTTGGATATCTATACAAATAACAACAGGGCAATGTCTTAGGAACAAAAGGATGCCAAGTGAAATGAAGATGTGGCAGGCTAGTCCATTTGTTCAAAAACTTAATTTCTGCTACCCAAAATGCTTTTCAGTATCTTGTGTGGCCCCCACAAGCTTGTATGCATGCTTGACAACGTCGGGGCATGCTCCTAATGAGACGACGGATGGTGTCTTGTGGCATTTCCTCCCAGAGCTCAGACAGACAGAGAAGGAAAACGATCCCTGCGTAGAATCTGCTCAACTTTGCCTTCAAAAGGTTCAGAACATTTTGTTCAGACTTCCTGGCCCAGAAAATTATTCTAAGCATTATCAGTATATGTGTGAGCATGCAGCAACAAAGACCCTGAAGTCCGCTCTTCAATATTTCAACCCAGTCAGACAAAACTCATGACCCTGAAAACACGTAGTGCCAACTAAGTTATGAGCACATTTGCATTGTGTATAAACAAAACAATTAAAACAGCTTTATCTAATAATTCAAATTTAAAATACCATAAAGATAAGATTGTTTAAGACCTTGTATGTGAGGAGCAGGATTTTAAATTTAAATCTGGAATTAACAGGGAGCCAATGAAGGGAATCCAATATAGGAGAAATAAATAAATATTTCTAAAATTGAATGTGTTCCCTTTGTAAAATGACATTTTCATACAAATCAGTAATGAATGGGCAGACAACCCAATTTGATTTGCAATCAAATAACTCAAATATCTGATGAGATTTAAACAAAGGTTTTCAAGAATAAAGGAAATTAGTATATAAATGTTTGATGACATATTGACATTATACCATATTTTTGATAGTTGTTGACATATAAATTATAATAGACTATTCGTCTTGTCTCCTGTTTCTAATAAAGAGGCCCTTCAAAAGTGCCTCTTAAATTCAAGTCTTCCCTGACGATGAGTTCCAGTGTGTGTTTGAGGGGATCGTTAAAGCAGGAAACCCAACCCTCCTGAATCAGATCTACACAGAGCTCTACATCACAGAGGGAGGGGCTGCAGAGGTCAATGATGAACATGAGGTCAGACAGATTGAAACAGCATCCAGGAAACCAGAAAGACCAGAAACTACAATCAGACAAGAAGACA
>VURO01023791.1:0-14854 GCA_015108175.1 Pelvicachromis taeniatus | reverse complement strand
AAGGTTATGAAAAAAAAAAAAAAAAAAAAAAAAGGGGTGGGAGCAGCAGGTTTATCTGGATTCCAGAGGCGGAGTCAACAACTTGTAGTGGCTAGCATGCCGTTTACGCCTCTGCTTAATTTCTAGTGGTTTGCAGTTTATCTCACGCGGACATTGACAAAAATCCAAAGACATGCAAACGATCTATTCTGTCAAGTCACTCACGCCTCTTATTCAAAACTTAACTCTTCACAGCGAGGGACACTTCCAGCTCGCGCAGTCCGAGCGGGTTCTCACTGCGGCAGAAGTAGACGCCTTCGTCCTCCTTCGTGACGTTTACTATGGTCAGCTTGAAGACCGGGCCCCCGAAAGACAGGATGTATTTTGATCCAGGTACAATGATGTCCTGCTGTACTCCCTTTCTCCATGTGGTGGTTGCAGGGGGTGTGGATGTGGTCTCAGTGCACGCGAGGGTCACGTTGCTCGCCTCCAGAACAGAGACCATTGGTTCGCCTACGGGGAAAGGAATCCCTGACAGAGAGAGAGACAGGAGAGGAAAAAAATCTGATTATTTGATTTTTTTTTTTTAAATATCTGACTGAAATGAAATATTTAACTACATTTACTATTTACTAATTCCTATTTTTTGCACATTTGTCACACTTAAATGTTTCGGATCAAACAGATTTTGATATTAGACAAAGATAACTCAAATAAATGCAAAGTGCAGTTAAATAATTATTTCATTTATTAAGAGGGAAAAGATTATCCAAGTCTACCTGACCTATGTGAAAAAGGAATTGCTCCCTAAACCTCGTAACTGTTTCTACTATGTTTGGACGCAAGAAGTGTCATTGAGTGTTTGCGATGACTGCAATGCTGTGGAGGAATTTTGGCCCAATAACTTTAATTGAGCCACATCGAGTATGAACAACCTATTTAAGGTCACGCCAAAGCATCTTAGTCTGATTTAAGTCCACACTTTAACTAGGCCACGCCAAAAACCTTCATTTTGCCTTTACTGACCCATTCAGAGATGGACTTGCTGCTGCGTTTCACATCATTGTCCTGTTGTGTAATCAGAGTACGCTTGAACTTCAGCGTATTACCGCATGTTGTCTAGCCACTGAAGCAACAGAGCATCCCCAGACCATCGCACTACCACCACTATGTTTGACTTCTGGTGTGATGTCCTGATGTAATGGGACACAAACCTTGCAGAGAGTTAAACTTTTGTCTCGTGAGTCCACGGAATATTTCTTTTTCTCTGTTATCGCTGCGTCATGAACACCTCCGCTGAACCTAAATGAGGTGAGTGAGCCTCGCAGTTGTTCTGTGTTATTTTGTAACTTCCCATTGAGTCATCAGTGTGTTCTTTCAGTCATTTTGGTGTGCCAGTCACTCCTGGGAAGGTACACCACTGTTCCAAGTTCTCTCCATTTGTGCCTAATAGCTCTCACTGTGCTTCACTCGAGTCCCAAAGCCTTAGAAATAGCTTTGTAACCCTCTCCAGACTTTCAATTCCTTTGTTTTTCATCTTTCTTTGGATCATGACATGATGTGTTGCTCTTTGAGATCTTTGATTCTACTTCACTAAGTCAGATAGGCTCTGTTTAGTGACTTCATGATTCAACAGCTCTGGCAGTAATGAAGCCTGGTTGTGTAATGAAACTGAACTCAGCTTTCCAAAAAATGCGATTATGTGAAAGGTGATAAGAACTTTTCCACAATAGCCAGGTAATTTGGATAGTTTCTTTCCCCTTAACAAATGAAACTCCTATATTGCTTCATCTTTGAGTTATCACATTCAGAAATTTGGGTGTCCACAATTTTTCTTTTTTTGGGGGGGTGACAGCAACACCCCATGAAAGTTTTACGGTCACTTTGTATTTACCCGGGGTTTCTGATCAGAAACATTGATGACAAAAAAAAAAATCAAGAGGGGACAAAAACGTCTGAACAGAAAATGCAAAGCTGTGGCCAGGAAACATTTCAGCACAACACTAAGACGAAATGACAATGAAGACCAAAAACCAGGCCTGACCACACTTCAAACAAAATGCATATTTCAGCTCTCTAATCAACTGTTCATTTCAAAACCAGCACTTTGTGGTTCACTGAGGTTCGAGCCAAGATGGATGAATAACTACTGGAAATAAGCCGTCTTCTTGCAAAAACCTTAGATTTACAGTACAGATATGAGTGCTGTTGATCTTCTCATCTTTTTATCCGACTCTTAGCAAGAGAGCAAATAAGCATTTGATCATGTTGTTCATATGTTTTCAGTAAAAAAAAAGAAAAACTGCTTTTTTAAAAAGTTGATAAATTAACACAATATGTTGAAGGTTTTTTGGTCCGTTTTAAGACCAAACGGTCCCTTTATGAGTCATGCTGGCTGATGAGGATACACCAAAATAAACCTGCTACGTGGACATTTCTAGCTTCTTCTTCCCCTCTGGTGACAGTTTTAGTAATGCAATAATATCAATGTTTTTTTTTTACGCAAAAGCAGAAAGTTTGTTTTCATTTCAGATGAATTCCAACTTCAAAATAATTGTGTTTTCAGTATTTCGACACTGTTCTACGCCTTGTTTTTTTGGTGTTTTTTGTTTTTAGTAGTAGTAGTGAAAAGTAGTAAAAACATTTTTTTTCAAATTTTTAAAAGTTGTTTTTTTTATGTTAACGCTAATATCCGCTATTTGATATATCAACCAATCACTCCAGCTCTAAAGCTGACATTGTTCATACTTTTTCATGACCTCCAATCTGGTTGGACTATTGCTTTGTTTCTCCAATTTGTAAATAAATACGAATATTTTGGAATTTTACTCATTTTGTTTGACAAAAATGTCATTTTTGTTCATTTTTTTTCAGGCTGATAAGAGAACAGCAGCTCACATCCTGCTGCATCAACTCATTGTTTGAATAAGACATTCATGTGATGCTAACCTTTACACAACTGGCTGACTCACTAACTGCCCACGTGCACTGCGTTGTGTTCTCATGAGCACACTGCTAAGTGTTACTCTTGTCAGGGCTGGAAAGCTAAATCGAACTAAATATTATGGCACTTGATATGAATATTTCAAACAATACCAGATAACTACCTTAGTCTTTATCAAGTCACACTTACATTTACGACGAGAGAAATATGACAGGAATGACCTGCTGCCTTTAAGGGAGGGTGCCACCAGTAGATGGTAAAAGTAAAATATGCATTACCCACAATGTTCTTACTGGTGCAGCACAGATTTTTCCTCACGTACGTCACATGATATCTGATCATGCGGATGGTATCAGTTTACTCTGACACAGTTTTACAGAAACTCTTTCCCTGAAGGAAAAACTGTATCTTAGACAAAAGTGACATTGTGTGGGATATCTTCCAAGACTTCTTTCCACACGCTCTTATTTTGAAAAATATTATTAAATCACGGGTAACACTCCTGTTAAATTTTGTAATTTTATAGGGCCTGTACAAATATAGCTTTTTCACAAGACTTAATAGGATTTTTAAACTGCAAGATCATCTGACAAAATAGCCATTCACACGTTCAAAATAACAAAAATAACGGCTGTGCTACGAATTTGGTTATATTTATGGGAAAATTGATCTCTCAAGTGGAAGTTTAAAGGAACACAATGTATTTTGCATTTTTTTTAAAAACACAATACTTGAGCAAAGAACAAATGAAAATAGTGAAAATAATCTGGGTGTAGATTGTTTTTTTTTTTAATTCGAGGAGTCTGTGGTGGCCGGTGCTATCCACTGGTGTGCTGGGGCAGCATAGGGTCGTGTACACCAACAGGTTCACACTGATCTGGAAGGCTGGTGACGTTGTGGGTGGAGCTTCACTCTGATATCAGTGTCAGACAGGAGGATGGTGTCCAAGTTATGGACGAATCCTGTCTATGACTAATCAACGATGAATTATTTTCACTTGACATCATCTAGTAAATGTTGCACGTAATGTGGTTTAACTTTTATTTTGCTTTGGATGTATATTTTTAAATGTTACAGTATTTATTTACTTTATTTGTACTTCATGCACTTTTCTGTTTTCATTGTTTCCTCAAAGGGAGGGAGTATGTAACGTGATTCTATTTGTTTGTTGGCATTCTAGTGTCCACAGTTTTCAAGCCATCGTGTTAAAATCTTGTGTGATGCTGGATCCCAGTAACAGCTTGAGCTGATTTAATTTTTACGTTAATTGGGTCAAGCTCAAGGTCAAACCCTTTGGGGGCATTGAACTCTCTGAGTGGCCATTTTTTTATTGTCACAAAGTAACTTCCTCCCTTGGAACAATAAACTATTCTGATTCTGAGTAATCAAATATACCACCTGAACAGAAGCTCAACCCTTAACATAAATGTAAGGTCAGCACTATGAACAGTGACTGACAGCAGGGAGTGTCAGTGTGGCTCCGTGGCCTCTTAAGTCAGAAGTACGTGAACGATTGAGCAGTTGCACATCTCAGGATCGCTAAGAAGCTCATTTCACTACAACAAGCTTACTGAGGGTAAACGAGCACGACTTCTCTTTTTCCGGGCTGAGCTGTTGGTGCCGGGCTGCGCACCTCACGATCTGCCCGTCGGACAGCATGGAGCGCTCCATCGTAACGCTGAGGCTGTCCGTCACCTGGAATGGTTCCGTATCCCAACGTAGCTTTGGGGTGGGATAAACTCCCAACCAAGTGCAGGTGAACTGGACCAGAGAGATGTTCTGTGTGAGTGTCCATCCACACTCAGGGTGTCTGTCTGAGTTATCTAATTAGGAGAAAAAGAAAAGAAAATCATCAGTAATGAGCTGAACAGAAAACACAAAATAAATCAGCTGTGCAGTACGAATGCTATCATTTAAATATTTTGCCTTCACTCCTGTATGTTCAGGAAAGGATAATCAGATCATTCCAATGACATTTTTATTTATGTCGTGCCAAATCGCGATAACGTCGTAACATTGATCTGCTTAAAGCGAGTAAAACTCAAATTAAGAGCAAATTATGATTGAGATTTACGCTGGAAGTGTTTTTTTTTAATGTTTTATTTACTAAAACCTTTTTTTTGTTACATGTGACAATATTAGATTCACTACATCTGTGAAGAATTTCCCCACATTTGCTTTGCCTTGTTCTCCTTAACGAAAGCTGCACTTGAGCTTCATGAGCTCCGCAGGTTGGAAGCAACTTGTGGAACGTGTTAACCACGTTATCAAAGTCCAGAGGCGTCGGGAGCGTTATGTCAGGAATGCTCGGCTTAATCGCGCTTCAAGGTCCCCCATAAAGGGTTAATGAAGGTCACTGCGTGGTGCATCCAGGCCCGTCGGCGCTCACCGATGTTCAAATCGCTTTTGAAAAGCTCCGACTGCTCCCGTATGAATCCTGCTCCACAAAGTGTTAGCTTGCTTCCGCTGTGAAAAGCTACTTTAGAGACTACAAGCTATCAAGTTCTGCGCTTGTGATGCTGTACTATCATTCAGTTAACACATTTATGGGTATTGATCGTTTGATCGTGTGCTCACTTTTGGTCTCTCTGATCCTGTTAGGGTTACAAGTGGAAAGTGTCTTAGAGTGCCAATCTATCCAATCTAGCCATGATTTTATGCTAAGAAAGCTTATCTTAGAATAACAATTTAACTTTTGATACTTCACTCTTATATCAGGGGTTGATCTAGGGTCAACCAAAACAACGGACAGTGCACGAGATAGGGAAGAGAGAGAGTAGGCAGGGTGGAGTGGGTAAAACCGGGTGTCAGGGGGGACTGTGATAGAAGGAAAGGGAAGATTTACAAGATAACAGTAAGACCCGCTGTGATGTGTGGTTTGAAGATAGTGGCACTAACAAAAAGATTGGACGTTGAACTGGAAGTGGCAGAGTTGAGCGTGACCACGAGGGACAGGATTAGAAAGGAGTACATGAGAGGGGGAGTCCAGGTTGAGCAGTTTGGAGACAGCATTAGAGAATCAAGGCTGAGAAGGTTTGGACATCTGCCAAAGAATGAGAACAGATATACTGGAAAAAAGACGTTTAAGGTGGAGCTACCAGAGGGGGGGATAAGAGGAAGAAACCAGACGAGATTCATGCATGTAGTGAAGGAGGACATGCAGAGGGTTGGTGTGACCGAGGCGAATGCTCGTGATGGGATACGATGGAAGTGGACCCATACAGGGAGCAGCTGAATAAAGAAGAAAACTATTCCTCATTTACCACTAATTAGCAAATGTTCTGGTGAGGTTTCTTCCTGTTACAACGAGTTTTTCCTTCCCACTGTCACCAAACTGCTTGCTCACAGGTGAGCATATGGTTACTTTAGGCTCTTTACCTTACAATATAAACTACTTTGAGGCAACTTTTGTTGTGATTTGGTGCAATATAATGAACTGAACTGAACAAAAACATTCAGTCATTCAGTATTAATTATAAGCACGTAGGAGTAAGAGAGAACGATGTGTGAGCTTTGTTATCCTGTGTAACCGTCATATAAAACAGAGTAAATAATCACTTATTAGGATGTCATTAAGAACAATGTCTTCTTTCAAACACGCCATAAAAACCTGTAAACATTTGCATGCTGTCGAGCACAGACTGAAATCATTTGCTTAAATTGACGTGTATTAGTTTACTGCTGTTCATACATTTACATAATTGTTATGCTCAGATTTTAAGAAAGTACTGGAGCTGTAAACAGTCGAAAACGGGGAACGAGCTGCATGGAAACATTTCAGGAAGTCGATTCAATGCATGTGTTATCACAGTGACTCAAGCCGCCACGACCTCCTTACCCTGCACATAATATAGTGTTTTTTTTTTCCCTCCTAACGGATGCCACAAAGATAAAATAATGTCACAGTTACACATTACGTTCACATTTTCAGTGAGGCCTGGACAGCATGTGTTGACCTGTCTTGGCATTCATTTCCCCTCATCTCAGCTGCTGCTGGGTACTGACTCAGCTTTTTTTTCAGCCCGTCAAAACCTCTCGGTATGCTTTTTATTTTTTTTTCCCCCTCCCCAGCCTTGCTTGCCCCCTATCGTATTCTCTCTTGTAGTACAGCAAGAGGTTACATGTTTATTTAATGTAGTCGCATCATGTAAGAGGTAAAAAGTAGTCCCCATGCCACTGTGAACTGGACTGACTTATCTTTTAATGCTCAGCTAGAAGTTTTACTGATAAAACTGTGAATAATGTCCGGGAATGTCTAAGTGCAAACATTTCCACGTGTCTACAGTTTTGTAACTGACTAACATTCATTATAAACCTAAAACACTGGACTCGAGTCGTACCATTTGGTTTTTTCCCCCACTTGGGTGGGGTACACTAAGTGAATTATAACCTTCCATCCATCCATTCGCAGCCGCTTATCCTTTTCAGGGTCGCGGGGGGCGCTGGAGCCTATCCCAGCTGTCTTTGGGTGAGAGGCGGGGTACACCCTGGACAGGTCGCCCGTCTGATGCAGGGCCAACACACATAGACAGACAACCATTCGCACCCACATTCACACCTATGCGCAATTTAGATTTTCCAATTAACCTGTCCCCACTAAGTGCATGTCTTTGGACTGTGGGAGGAAGCCGGAGGACACGGGGAGAACCCACTCAAACTCCGCACAGAAAGACTTCGGCCTGATGGTGGGATTGAACCCGGGACCTTCTTGCTGTGAGGCAACAGTGCTAACCACCGTGCCACTGTGCTGCCAAATTATAACGTAATAAGGTTGAATGGTTATAATGTGGTTATAACCAAGTATAAAATTTTAAGCAATATAACCGATTAAATCATAAGAAAGCAGGTTTTGGTGACGCTTACAGCATGCAGGATTGTTTCAGCTCTACTCTCTGGCTAATTTGTCACACGCAATCTTCAAGCTTTTCCTTTTGTGTCCTCTGCTAAATAACGACGCCACCTGATAGGTAGGCATGGGTAGGCATGGGTAGGCATGCTAAAGTGAAGGATGTGCTTTTTAAATGAAAAGAGGAGAGTGCTGCACAATAGCATTTAATATTGAGTATTTACTGTTAATCTAGGTTATTGCTGTGGTCCCCATGTTGTGTTGCTTTTGCTTGTTTTCGTTTGCTTTTTTTTTTTTGGTTTGTTTGTTTCAACAGGTGATCCAGTGGATTTTCTTTTCTTTTTTTGTCCTCTCTCACTCGTCCCCTCTGCTTCTCTGTCCCTCCCTTTCTCTCTCTCTTTCTCCTTTTCCCATCCCCCAGTCATGTCTGTTCTGTCTGTAATAACTTAAAATAAAATAAAGGTCAAACAAGTGGATCAATACGGCAAAGCTGTGGGATATCTTCCAAGACTTCCAACACAAATGATCCACTTGTTTGACTTGTTGGACAGGCAGGGGAAAAAAAGGGGAAAAAAGGGGGACAGTGCATAAAAAGTGGGTGTGTTTACATCACAATGATCACTTTAATATCAGCACTAAAACTCAGGCCCACATGTCAACAAACTTAAAGCTATACAGTCCTCAGCCCTGCTGCTTTTTTTTGCCGTTAAGCCAGATTTCAGTCCTCTGATTCAAACATGCATAAAATCCTACTTTACACTGTCAAGCTTACAGTCACAGCTGAGTATCCTGTTCATGATACTTACAGTACACTAGCAGCTCTGTGCTATTGTTGACCGTCACATTTGAGACGGGGTTGTGGGCCCTGCAGCTGTAAACTCCTTGAGCGCTGGGCTGAATGTCCTTGACCGTGAAGTCCAGGGAAGATCCAGAGACCGAAACCAGCGAGTCGTTGCTTGACGAGTCACCTCTGAAGGCCCAGGTCAGGTGCTGAGACGGGTAGGAGGAGCCGGAGCAGCGGAACGTGATGGATAAACCCCGATAGGTGAAAAGGGTCCCATTGGACAGTGCAGTGGCAGGACTGATGAATGCAGACACGTTTTCTGGTCCACCTGAGAGAAATCCATTAAAACGTAGTATAACCTCATTCAAAGTAACTTTAAAAACTTGTTACTGATCAGTAAATACTGTAAAGAACAGAGTGTGTTCACACATTCAGTGGATCAATCAGTCTTATTATATATACAATGTGACCTGATAGTCACCAAAATGCAGGCCGTAGGTTGTCTTTGGCATACAAAACAAAATACTTTTAAGCTAATTTCAGATTTTGATCCGAGTCATTCTGTAGTACATTTACTTTGATGTTTCAGGCCTAACGTCCCATTGTAGAAGGGTGGAGACACCGTGACAGTATCCTGCAAGATTCTTTGATAAACAAACTTTGCCTGCCAAAACTATTCAGGACCAGAAGCAGCAACCAATCACACTGGTGCCCAGGACACACACAAACCTTCTTCTCTTGGTTTCAGTTTGAAGCTGGAGAGGTACAGTTTCAATATGGATTTTAGGTTTTCAATCAATTATGAAAACCAGAAAATCAAGATGAAACAATGACTGTTACGGTCGGTTTCACACAGAAGCTCTTGTACTTTGTATGTTGACTCCACCACGCCCCTTTTCTTTAACATTTGTACACACCCAATCCTAAAAGTCCACACTTACTCCTCATAAGGCTGTGGAAGGAGTGTTTTGTCAAAAAGATATGGAAAATCAAACAACTTAACAAGTCATCACTGAGCATGATGACGATTCTCTGCCATAATCCTGTAACCTGATGTCCAACCACGATTCCATCGTGTAAACTTCTGAGCACAGATGTTAACATCACATTACTACTTAACGCTTCAGCTCTTACTCTCTTTTTTGAATGATGTCGCACTCTTGGCATTTCTAATATATTTGCACGTGATCACAGAACCACCCAGTGTTTTGTTGCCAATAGCCAACAGTGTCAAAAGAAACCATCCATCCGCTTTAGCATATCCTTTTCAGGGTCGTGGGGGGTGCTGGAGCCTATCCCAGCTGTCTTGGAGCGAGAGGCGGGGTCCACCCTGGACAGGTCGCCAGTCTGTCGCAGGGCTAACACAGAGACAGACAACCAGTCGCACTCACATTCACACTCATGGGCAATTTAGTGTTACCAATTAACCTATCCCCACTAAGTGCATGTCTTTGGACTGTGGGAGGAAGCTGGAGGAAACGGGGAGAACCCACTCAAACTCCACACAGAAAGACCCCGGCCTGATGGTGGAATTGAACTCAGGACCTTCTTGCTGTGAGGCAACAGTGCTAACCACCGTGCCGTCAAAAGATGCACCAAGTAAAAAATAAAGTCATTAAAATGCATTCCTTGTTCAAGTCTGGACAAGCTCTCCCTCCTTCAATTTTGTGCATGTAATCCTGCACAGCTTGCATCCCTTTTTCTCTGTTGAGAAATAAAAGTTGCACATTTACTGCAACTGAAACGCTGACCTGCCAGGAACCCATCATCCTCCACTGCTGTCCATAACTGCAACCTACATAAAGTACCCAGTGGTACTGTGGGGCGCCGTTTGTAAACTGAAACATGCCGAAATGAACGACAACATTTTTCCACATTTAACATTTAGATTTATATATAATATTTAGATCTAAATATAACATTTAGATCTAAATATAATTTTTAGATTTAACATTTAAAATTGTCTTTTAAATATAAGAAGTTACAAATATTTTACTAAATGTTGTAAAAAATGACTCGAAAAAATGTGTTTTTGTAAGATTTAGAGCTAAAAGTGGAAATTTGGCATGTTTCAGTTTACAAACGGCGCCCATGCCGAAATGAACGGCAACATTTTTCCACATTTAGCTCTAAATCTTACAAAAACACATTTTTTCGAGTCATTTTTTACAACATCTAGTAAAATATTTGTAAGATTTAGAGCTAAATGTGGAAAAATGTTGCCGTTCATTTCGGCATGTTTCAGTTTACAAACGGCGCCCCATATAGTACAAGGTATTCAGGATCAAGAAATATATCAAGTTTTATGGACCAATGAGACGGTGTGTGACTCTTGATGGACTAGATGAGCGGGCCCACAGCTGGATCAGTAACAGGCACCGGGAACCTGGAGGCGGGGTACTGATGTGGGCTTTTACAGTTTTAAAGGTGAGCTAGTTGGATCTTTTCAGGATGAACATGGACTCAAAACGAACACAAACTCACCGCTAGTTTTCAGAAGACGCTCTCTTCAAGCAGCGATACAGGAAAGAGTCGACATTTTTCAAGAAGACCGATCAGGTATTGAAGTACTCCACAGGTGTTCAATAATAAAATTCATCCTGAAAAATGCAGCTTCCCTAATAAATGTGCACAGTGTAGCTATAAGCTCTTTACAATTAGACCCATCCATCTTCTTAGCCTCTTATCAAATTCAGGGTCACGGGGGCGCTGACCATAAGGCCGGGTACACCCCAGACACATCGGCGATCGTTCGTGTTCACTTACATTCACACCTTTGGCCAATTTAGACTTTAGCGCATACACTTACTTGTTACTTGAAGCAGCACACGTGCCACGAAGGAGCCGTTGTCAGGTAGTGTGTGGTTGCACAGGTAGTTCCCCTCATCTCCGGGCATCACCCCGTGAATCTTCAAACTCCCATCGGGGTACACGCTGAGGCGCCGATCGGGGGATGAAGTGGTTAGAGAAGGATCTCCGCCTGTAACGATTTCCCGTCCATTTTTGATCCATCTCGTTGGTAACGGTGTTACTTCACCCGCTGTGTAACACGGAAGTAGGACGATGTCACCCGGTGAAGCTGACAGAGCCGTTTCGGTTGAGCCATTACCCGAAACCTCCGTTGTAACGAGATCAACTGAAAGAAAGAAAAAAAAGGAAAAAAGATTGAAGTGGGTTTTTACGCTCACCTGTGTTTTCTGAGTCGATCCAAACTCACCTGTTGCGGATATATACAGCTGCAGAAGCGCTACAGTTGCTACTACCTTCATGATAACTTTCCTACATTGCCTTCAGATGTGAGTGAACAGTTGAGACGTCTAGGTCAAACCTGTCTGACTAGTCCACCTGCGGGAGCACCTCGGTTACACACAGCGACACACTGGGCACCGGTCGGCCCATTATACACCACAGCACACCGAACCCAGCGTCAGGAGACGGCAGCGGTCTGACATGACCCGACTTCTGTCCTTCTCCTAGTCTTCACCGAGATTTGGTCGAGGGGGTCTGTTTACATGAGCATGCCAATCCGGAAACTTTGCCAGGACAGAAACCACACCCTGAGCTCACCTTCTTAAAGGTACAGTAACACCACAGTCATATGTTTTCTTTTCTTTTTTTCTTAACACAGGTAATACATGAGTGCTTTTCCTTTCCTTTTTAAAGAGTAGTAAAAGCGATTGTAGTCAGAACAGATGGATGTCAGGCTGCTATTGTAACACACTGACTTTATAAATAGGGCAAAGATAACTACTAAAAACATACATATCATTAATAGGTCTCATATATATCAGTTGTCAACCATTTATTTGGCTACAATTTTATATTCGTAAGATGCAACAATGTATCCATTTCCACTTCTTTCTCTTAAAAAATTCAATTTTCAATTATTTTTAGTAATTATTATAGGTAATTACTATTTTAAAAATCCATCTGTGTTCATAAAATCTTTTTTATAAGCCAAGCCTTTGCATTTATGATGGCCTTTGATTTCATTTTCATTAAATTCCTCGAGCCAGGAGTCACCGAAATGATGCCTCAAACTCTACAAATACACAGCAAAGTATGCTTCTCTCTGCATGAGCTGCCCATGTTGTTGCCTTTTTCCAATACTAACTCACGCAGAGTTCATTCTCCTCGTGACTTTATGGCAAATTTGTTGGATTCATGAAAACACTACACAGCCTTGTCTGTGAAGGTTCTCAGTCATCGTAGTCTAAGGAGCTTGGAAAGAAACGCATCTGGACTTCTTTAAGTTGCTTGAAGATGTTTCACCTCTCGTCCGAGAAGCTTCTTCAGTTCTAAGGTCAAATGGTGGAGACTCCCAGATTTAAGCCCTATGGGAGTGTCCACCAAGAGGGGCATGGACAAGGTGTGAAAACGGGTGTAGGGCACAATCAGCCAAGGTTTCGGGTGAACTCATTGTGGAACCTAGCCCCACCCGATCATGTGATTTCTTGAGGTCAGAAGGTCCAGGATGTGAGTGGGTATTAAGGTGTCTGGGAACGGCTCTCAAAACTGGATTATAGATGGCAGACAGTTGGTGTCGTAAGTCACCGCCTCTGTTCAAAGATGGTCGTTCACAGTGGACATAGATGGCTTCTTTCACTCCTCTTTCAAACCATCTGTCTTCTCTGTCCAAAATGGTCCTCGAAAGAGTGACCTTTGTCCTTTAGATGCAGATGGACCGCTGAGTCTTGTCCCATCAAGGTGGCTCTTCGATGTTGTGCCATGCGTTTATGAAGTGGCTGTTTGGTCTCTCCGATGTAGAAGTCTGAGCATTCCTCAAACGTCTTCAAGCAACTTAAACAAGTCCAGATGCTTTTCTTTCCAGGCTCCTTAAACTACACAGCCTTAAATATTGTTTTACAGCTGAGAACGTTTTACTGGTCAAAGGCAATTTTTTTTTATAAATGAAAGCACATCTGTATCAAAACAATCAAACTTTAATGAAAGTGTATTTTGAATCTTTCCTATCCACAAGAAGTAAATTTCAATATTTCTCTTTAGTTTTGCTTTTGCTTTTATGTTATCTTGACACACTGCTCCAAGTTGTGGTCCACGGTGGCTATTATATGAAAGTACAGCACAACCATAGTTGGACTTCAGTTGATATCTCTGTAGTACAATACACAGATGCTTGGACATAAGGCCAAATGAGCCCTTTTTAATAACTTTTTTTTTTTATTTTAATTGTATTTTTTTTAAACGCACCTTTAGCCAACATCAGATGTTACAGTACAGTTGTACTTGTCAGTCCTGGGCTCGCTGTAACTACTTTATCTGATTACAGTCCCACATTTTTTATTCTAGCCAGATTGTGGTTCTCAGTAGGACGACTATCTGGTGCAGCTGTAATGTCACACAGTCTAAAATAACAACCTAATTATAATCAAGAGCTTGCATAGGGATGCTAAAAAGAGTATGGCCTGTAGGAAGAGGAGTATTGTCTGTGAAGAAAGGGAGAGAGAGAGCTTTCAGAGGACTCTTACACATCACAAATCAACACTACAACCATCCTCCAGCCTAATTTAAAATTGTCTGGAGACAGGAGGCTAAGCATTTAACATATGCTTTCTCATTGTTTCCTGTGTTTCATTTTTCTTTTCATTTATTAAACTCAGTTAAGCTGAAATGCACTTTCCCACCCTTTACAAATACTACGACTGAACAGTCATACTGTGGTTAAAAACCAAAGCAGACACTTTTTTGGGTCATTTTCTGCAGGCTGCTAAAATTTTAAGGAGAGCTAACTGTAGCATGTAGCTTATTAAGCTACATGCTACAGTTTGTAATGTCAAGTTTTTAAAGGTGGAAAAGTCTGGAAACTTAAGTGCGTTAAAGGTGGAGAAAGGAGGAGTCCAAGACGGGTGATGTGATTGACGGGAAATTTTAGCAAATCGCAATCCACAGAAGAGTGACTTGACTGCGCCCTCTGGTGGCGGTTAACTGTAGGTTTCTGTGTGTTCACTTCACAGTGCAATCAGATTATTGGGAAAACCATGATTCTCCACAAAGAGCTAAATATAAGGAGAAATAAACCTAATAACCTAAATCGCGCCTCAAATATGCGGCATATGCTGGAGAAATACCAGCACTGAGCACGTATTTATCAGTAGTATGTGCAAATGGGCAACATTTTTCATAATATTAACATGCCAGGAGCTAATAGGAAAGGATGGTTGACGAAAGACTACAGTGATTATAGTTTTTTTTTATTTTGTTTGTTACGGGTTATTTCAAAAAGCAATATATTCAGTTCAGGTAGTTGAAGTAGTTTTTTCTAACTCTTAAAGACGCGCAG
>VURO01023790.1:0-12519 GCA_015108175.1 Pelvicachromis taeniatus | reverse complement strand
CTGTTAACCTAGCTGTAGAAATTGTAACTAGGTTCACCTTCCGGGTATCAAGGAAATGACGTCATTCACGTAGACTCCTGATTGGCAGCGCTAACTTGAAATTTTGAGTTATTTTTCTCGAAATTTCGCGCTAATAAGTCGAAATTTCGAGTTATTAACTCGAAATTTTGACTTATTAAAATTCGAGTTATTAGCTCAAAATTCATTAACTCGAAATTATTAACTCGAGTTATTAACTCGAAATTTTGACTTATTAACTCGAAATTTCGACTTATTAAAATTGGAGTTATTAGCTCGAAATGTATTAACTTGAGTTATTAACTCAAAATTTCGACTTATTAACTCGAGTTATGAATACTCTTTTTTTTTTTTTTTTAGTGGTCGAAACAGGCTTCCATAGTTAAATGAGCAGAACATCCATCCTTATATTTATTTCCTTCCTTCTTTCATTCCCTGCTCTGTGACTGCAACTGTTTTCTGTTTTGACCTTCAATGTCTCTCTGTCCTCTCTGTGTCTAATTAACACCAGTCAGCTTAACTAAAGCAGAAGTCTTCTTTTAAACATAAAGGGGATGCTGACAGTCAAAGGCGGAGCATGAAAACATTCACAGTGAGCGAAAGAAAACCAAGCAAAAGAGAACCAGAAAAACGGGATATATCTGAGTGGAGTATATGAAGGTTAACAGTTTGATCGAGACAATAATAAGTACTGTTGGTAGAACGAAGCACTGGTTATTACCCTGTTGTTGTGTGTGTTGGAACATTTTAACTTAGCAAATGTCTGTTAGATATATAAACTTCCTGACATTTCAGCAGAGTAGGTGCTATGATAGCATTTGTGTGAAAATTGAGGGTACCATGCTGGTGCATGCTAGTGGTTAGCACTATCACTTGACAATGGAAAAGTTGGTTCAAACCTCCTGGTTGATCCTTCTCTATGGATTTCTCTAGGTACTCTAGCTTTCTCCCACTGTGGGTCGTGTTAGGCTAATTGGTGATTCTAAATTGGCGTCGGTGTGGTTGTTGGAGTGTGTGATTATTTGTCTCTCTGTGCTGTCCCCAGCAACCTGTCTAGCCAGGGTGTTTTTTCAACTTGTGGTTACGGTGAGAAAGAGGTAATGAAAATGGATGGTTGAAAAAAAAAAACACCCCAACAGCATAAGTTAATCCACTTGTGACTGAAGTCATTGCAGGTCAGGATTTGTGTGATTAGTCAAGTAAATGATTACTATCACTGTTAATTGGCACCAGGAGTACTAGCAGAAATATAACCACTTTCAGTGTGCTGATGTCAGCATGGCTGCTGATATTTTCAAACCTTTAATCAAGTAGTGTGGTATATTTTCAAAAGTCTAAAGTTTAATCAGCTAAAAAAACTAGCTTCTATAAATATCTTAAAGTGTAGCATCTATGGTCACGTGAAACAGAAAGTTTTCCCAATACTCTGGGCAGTCCTGTGAAAAACTAAGTACATCCTTACTGATCCCAATGCGCCTTGAGAGGGTAAGTAGCAGTCAGATAGTTTCCAGTCCTACCAGAAGTGACATCTCAGCAAATTCCCAGCAAGTAAAGACTTTACAACGCTCAGAGAAATTGCAAAAAACCCAAGAGTTAGCATGTTGCCAGAGGGCTACCAGAAGAAAACCTCTCCTCTCTAAAAAGAACATGGTAATAAGGTTTGTAAAGCTGCATCTGAATAAACCACAAGACATCTGGAACAATGTCCTTCAGACAGACAAGAGCTAAGTGGAGATGGTGCACCTTGCAGCCATTGCATCGACCAAAGAGTCAAACGTGTAGCCATGTGTCCAACAGCTAAAGCTTGGCCAAAACTGGGTCATGTGACACGACAATGATCCCTGGCACTAATCCACAGCAGAATGGCTGAAAAAGAAAAGAATCAAGTTCCAAGTTATTGTTGCTAATGGTGTTGTACCAGCCATAAGGTGTGCTTATCCTCTAAACAGGATTGTTTAGAGTCCATTTCCAAATTTAACAAGATAACAGTTCTGTCTAATAGGCAACAATGAGAGCTGTTGCTGTGACTGACAACACCGTGCAGTATAGTGAGTTAATAGATACGATGCTCAAGTGGTGGTAGTGAACAGACAAACTGGAAAAATGTTCACAGAGCCTCGTCCATGTTGGCTGTCTGACCTTTGTCCTTGGGACTAAACCCATGATACTCTCAAACAGATGAAGAGGCATATGTCTTTAAAAAGATGTAGACCATATTAAGCTGCTGAAGGATCATCGTGATGCACTGTTAACTATCAGACTGCCTGGATTGTTGGTTTCTTTTTTCCAGTTGTACAGTAAATGTAGATTTATCCAACTGTAAGACACACACTTCTCCTCCACACAAATCAATTTTACCTATTTATAGAGCATGACTACATTACTAAACACTGCGTTTGTGTGTCCGTCTGCCAGGACTCCAGCAGTGGGCAGATTGAGAAGCAGCATGTTGTTACGTCAGGACAGATTAGTTTAGAAACCTGCAGAGAACACACACACATACACGCACGCGCATAGTGATGTAAGCACAAACTGTTCTTTCTGTACAAAATCTATTGTAGTTTTATTCTATGTGTATCTGTGTGTGTGTGTGTTGATTGGCAGCAGACAGGTGTAATATCCTTACTGTAACAACTTTATCTTTGTTCTGGTAGAGCAGAGATTTGACATCAATATTTAATCAGGATCACATTACGTGTGGATTAATTATTTAATATGAGGTGGGGATATAACTGTTGCTGAGAATGTCAGTATCCCCCTCTATATCATATTAAATAGAGGCCTACAGCCAGCCAGCTTAGCTTACATTAATATATGAAAACAGCTGCTAACATCCCAAATCCACGAACCAGCATCTGAAAGCTTGTGAACATGTAATTCTGTCTTTATTCTATACAACAGAAAAAACAACATGACATCATGTCACATGTCAGGGTAGGTCTGTGGTGGAGCTAGAGATTCAAGTGTTTATGACAAGCTTAGCTAACCATAGACAGTATAAATGCTATATGGCCACCCAGTGATTTGTGAAATCTAAATATTAAGCCTCAACTCTAGATATTTAGATATAATAGGAAAGTATTTTAGATAGGCGGTATATAAAGTGGAAGTAGCTACCATGAAGTCATCCACTTGTTTGTGAGGTCCCATTTTGAAGCCTCAAAATGAGTGTTTTTACCATTGCCATCTTGATGTTTTACATTGTTAAGCACTTTGTGCAGCATGGACTGTTTGGAAATGTGCTACATAAATAAGCTTGACCTTGACCTTTTGAAACCACTTTTGATGAGAAAGGAACAGGCCAGAGTGTAAAACCACAGCACACCATAAATAACGGTAACTGAAAAATGGTATGACCAAAATGGACTTAAAGGTTTTATTCAGTATAATAAAACTGGTCATTTGTCACGAGGGGTCACCACAGCGTATAGCTTTGTGTTTGATTTGATTCGATGCCAGATGTCCTTCCTGATGCAATTGTAAAGGGGACTTTAATCTCATTTTTTTAGTATGACCTAAAATGAGGGACTGAGCCAATAAACTCGGCAGAAAATGTTTTACAGAGATCAGTTGGAGGGCTGTTTCCCCACTGTCTTCTATAGAACTATAAGTCTTTTTTACAACCACAGTTATCGGCCCGTGATTATTAAAAACATTACAGGGTTAATGCACATAAGCATTAAACTTTGTCTTTAATATCTAGAAGTTATGTTTATCTTTTACAGGTATATGGTGTTTCACTGTTTTTGTTCCTATGAAACTGGATGTGAGGACAAGAGGCTGAGAGATGAGCATACCCTGGATGAGCTTACTTTTGACTAATGAGCTTTGTTACAAAAGATGGCTTCCATCCCTCTTTAGAAACAGGTCTTCTTTCTAGAAATTTGGCCAAATATTGTAAACATCCCAAAATGTCAGTGTCCAGAGTTGGAGCCAGAAAGCAGAAATGCAGTCTCACATGTCTCTCTGTAGTTTCTGCCTTCTTCCCACGCAAATCTCACTCCTACAGACACCATGTCCAGAAAAAAATAGATAAATAAATAAAAATAATAAATGTAAGTATAAAAATTAACGAAGAAAGGAAAATATGTTAGTTTAAAGGAATCAACACCACTTGGTCATACTTACTGTCAGAAGCATAGGCTGAGGAGGAGGAGTGGCAGCATTCTTTCCTTCTCACTTATTAATCAACTATAGGTGCAAACAGAGTTCTAATTAATGAATTAATTCTAATTAATTTGAAAGCCTTTCTCTTAACCTCAACCACCCCAATTGGAAAAGTCACAAAATCGTTTGAACTGTTGTTTTCTATCATCTACCTGACTCTAACTTAGAATCTCCATATAATTTTGATTTAGTGCTCAGTTCAGATATGATAATTATAATATTTCCCCTCACACCCATTTGGTTGGTGCCCTTCCCTAAATTTGGTTCTGTTGCAGTTACCTTCATGTTAAAATTTAGTTTTTGCTTATCACTGTTTCCAAGAGCTAGCTCCTTGGTTTAATTTAGCTTTTTTCTAATGTTATTGAGTCTTTACTGTAATTGTTGTGAATTGCCACTATATGATAAAATTTAATTGAATTATTTAATTTTAGCCTTAATTCAGAATGATCTAAAATTAGCAATTGAAACCATAAAGTCATCAGGAAAATATTTATTGAGGTCACAGAAGAAGGGAACTGGGGGCTGTTTTTGTCTGGACTTTTATTGAGCTGGAAGTTTTTTCATAATCACACTAGTTGTCCCCTGCTTGCCCACTCTTCCAGATTCCCTGAGCTCTTTTTTTTTTTTTTTAGACAGAGACTCTATAGCTTGTAGCTAATGTTGTAAAAGAAACAGACAAGAGTAGCATCCTCTCAACTCACAGCAAGAAAGGCACTTCCAAAATGTTAGATTATTCCTTTAAATAAATGTAGTTATATCAGTGCAGTTATGGCATTACTGTTGATACATCTGCGCTAAGACTCAGAGTAAGTAGTGTTTGCTTGGTAGTTTTGATAAGCGAACGTTTCAGATAATACTGAAGCACATACAACAGTGTAAAACAGCCCTACCGTTTTGACCCTCGCATGCGATGTTCTGTGACTTTAGCAGTGACACAGTGGGTATGTGGAGTAGTTAGCTACATACTTCCCACAGTGCATAGCACTAACAGCTAGCCACCTCATTACTCCCATTCTGTCTGCTGTGATTTATGGCGTTACCTGTGTATGTGTGTGTGCGTGTGTGTTTGCACCTGCTTCAAAGATGTTTCAGGAAGTTTTAATTAAAATTCTGTCATGTGACAAAGAGTAAATGTTGACAGTAATGAAATGTGATTGGGTGATTATTATAGAAACACAATTGACACATACACAATTGTGTATGTTTGTCACTGTGGAAAAAGAACAGAAGCGTATGAAGGAAAAGTTGGCTGTATATGTGGGTGTGTGTTTGAAAGAAAAAGTGTGTGCATGTAAATAGGATGGCAGTGATGAAGTGTTTCTGTGCGACTCATGTCTCTGAGGTATCACACACACACACACACGCACACACACACACACACACACACACACACACACTGAGATTTTGAAGGTCACACTGCACAACACGCTTTCACACGCTGTGTCATCAGTTGAGAGACTGTGGAAAGTTGTCAGGAGTTCCACCTGCGAGACAGACACTCAGACCTCGTCCACACTAATCCAGCTGGTTCTGAAATTATCGTCCATGTTCTGGATTTTTGTGCTCTGAAACAGCTGAAACAATAAGAAAAACATATTATCTTTTGGTCTGGGTTGGTTAGAGGCAATGTGCGGGACAGATGTTTGTCTGCTGAATATCATTTGGTTAGCATCCAGGGGAAAAGACCTCAATAATGCCTTTCACATACACAAAATCATAAAATATACTGTAAAATGCGGTAACATATTGTATCCTTGTTCTTCTGTGCAATTCTGACAATCTTTTTATGGAGGGATTATTCATTGAACTGCTTATAAGCTCAGAGCAGTTGAGAGACAATCAGAGGACACTTCAGGAAGTCACTGTCCTTGAGGCGGTCAGGCATATAATCTCTTGTAAAATGGCAAACTGCAGGTGGTGAGAAGATAGTGATGGATACTCATATGTCAGACTATCTCTTTAAACCTTGCCCCCTCTCATGCTCATCTCATAAATCATTTTTTAATATATAGCTGATCTCACAATTTAATGATTGCCATTTACATGTTCTTAGATTTTTTTTTTAATCACCAGATAATAAAAAAGAGAAGAAACTATTGAATTAATCCCATGAGGTCTTCTTGTTAACGTATAGATAGTAGCTTCTGTTCTGCTGCACTCAGACATGAAATTGCTATTTTTCTGATCATAAGGCCATTTAGGAGAATCAGTATAGCTACAGTATTGTGCAAAAGTATTGAGTGACCCTGCATTTGTTTATATTTAGCTTCCATGCAGCCAAATTTTGTTGTAATTTTTAAAGTGGTTTTGAGCAATACTTCTCCAGGTTTTCTGAGGGTCGTTCAAAGTTTTTATTTCAACATTTTAAGATGACTTTTAATAAGCAACTTTACATTGATCTTTGAGTCATTCAAGCATGGAAAGGGCACCTAACCCAAGAGATAAACCGGTACAGATAACTAATCACAGAACCAATCTGCAATTTTATCATCAGGCACTTTGTTGCTAGCAGCCTGTCACTAAAACGCAGAGTTTGTGCCCATATTTATAGTAGTATTTATGAATAATGCCAAAGATAACACAAGTGACTGGCATAAAATTGTATGATGATTTTGAAAGCACAATTAGCTGAAACCTTTGTATATCCCAAAATGGTGTGCAGTGTGTTCTCAAAGGATTTGAGGAAATTGGACAAGTGGAGGACAAAGGAACATGTGCAGGCCTGAAAACTAGCAGATGAACAGCATCAGGTAGTCGTCATTCAGCAAAGACCTGACACAGAACCTGATAGATGAATAAAGGGCCTTCAATTAATCCATCAGGTGTTCACTGACGCTTCATTACAAATGGTCTCAATGGAAAGCGGGCTGTTAAGAAGCCGTTCTTAAGGAAGGGAAACAGGGAGAAAAGGCTGAGCTAGGCCAAATTACACAAGAACTGACTGAAAATCAGTGTCAACAAGTCTTATAGAGTGATAAATCCAAATTTGAAATTGTTTGTTCAAATCGTCATCAGTATGTACAGGGGAGAGTGCTATAGACTGTGGCGACCCCTATCAGGAGGGCGGTACAACTGTGAGTGTCTGAAGCCATCTGTAAAACATGGTGGACGCTCTGTCATGATTTGGGGTTTTAGGGGTCTTGTCAAAGTCAATGAAATTATGAAGACAGAAAAAATTCTGATTGGCAACGACTTCATTTTCCTGTATGACAATGATCATAAACATACTGAAAATGCAGTAAAATGATACCTCGATAGAAAAACACAAAATACAGATAGAGGCTCTCTCATGGTTTAGAGCTGCATTTATGTTAGTGGTGTGGATCATGAAAAAAGTGGTAGCAATCAATCCTTTGGTACCATCTGATTTTGATTCGTCATACAGAACCATCTGGATGACGATGATCCCAAACACACTGCAAAAGTAATATAAGCATGCCTGGATAGAAAAACACACAATGGACCACTGTCAGTCATGGATTGGCCTCCCCAGAGCCCGGACCTTAACATTATTAAAGCAGCGTGGGATTGTCTTGACAGAGAGCACAACAAAAGGCAGCTATCATCCAAAGAGGAGCTTTAAATGTCCTTCACTGCTTTAAGAAATTAAAAGAAAGACTGGCTAAAAGAGTTCAGACTGTAATGAAGAAAAAAGTGGTCATACCATATAATATAAAGAAATTAAGGTTAGCCTAAGACTTTTGCACACTACTGTACATGTTGATGAAAACTGTGCTCTGCGGTTTGCTACCATCACATTTTAAACAATGTGGAGAATGTGTGCAGGAAGCTGTCGCGGTAAAGGATAAATATGTTATTCTGCATTGTTATTACTGTCAACAAATTTTACTTAAAATCCAAAACCAATGCTTCTGACACTCAAAAGACAGTGTGTTACACTGTTTCTGCAACTTCCCCAATCTGATCCACCATTCAAACTCTGTTTATACATTTATCAGTGGACAGGGGAGGAAACACAGTGGATTCAAACTTCTTTCCTTTTTGAATTCTGCGTCAGCTATTTTTTTGTGTGTGGGAATAAAATTGCAACACTAATCTGCCATTATCCCCATATTTAAAACGCGTTTAACCTACTCTGTTATTTCACTACTATAAATGTAAAAAATCTAGCAAAACCTCTGGAGCTCTACTTCAAGTTCAATGTTTCCTTTATAGAATATACATTTTTCTGAGGAGGCTCAGTAATGACACAGAGCAAAGTACTGCATTTGTTGGAAACCATCTTGAGCTGTAGAATAATCCACATTTTATACTGTAGAGACTGTTTAATCCTCTGACCCCCAAGACAGAGGGATGGTGTATACTGAGTGAAGCTGTGTTTCTGCAACTGCCTTGTTATCACTGTCAACAAATCTTACTTAAAATCCAAAACCAATGCTTCTGACACTCATTTGTTCAGTCTAATGAAAGAGCATGTCACCCAGTGCAGTAGTGTGGCACTAGAGGTTTCTGGAAGTTTGTGAAGCTCCTTGGCATAAAGACATGAGCTATACCAAGCTTTATGCATACAGTGCCTGTTATTGGTTCATTATTGACTATGATTGTGTTTCAGATTCATTGCTTCTCTTTGGTGGTTAAAAGTAGCATGTTTAGCAAGTAAAATGTGCCAAAAACAGAAAGAGTAAAGATTTGTTTTGGCACTTGATTGGCTCTGTGTTGAAATACCTGCCACTCAGTCAGGACGACTGTGTGTATGACAGCAGGAAAGCATCAGTATAGTTAATACCGTAAAACACAAAGTCACAGCGTCCTCAGCATGAAGGTGACGGGTGCTCTGTTTATAGTAAAGGTGGCACATTTTCACTCCTAACGTCCTCTCTTCTGTGATGTCATTCAGTCAGCTCTAAACTTCAATGCGCTGTCTGAAATACATTTAACAGAAGAGAAACCTAAACTGTCTGCCAAGGTGTGCGTTTCTGCTTTTGTCTTGTGTTTCTTCCTCCATTAGTTAAGTGGAGCAACTGTTGAATGTTTGATGAGTCAGCATGTTGAGAAAGAAATTATGCCATAGTCATCTTCTCATCTTTCGGGCGAAGTAGATGTTTTTCCTGGCCTCAGCTTTGAGTCCTTAGCTTCTGTTACTGTGAATAAAACTGATGCACATTTTAGCTGATATCTTAAGACATTTCTACTGGCAGTCCTGTGACTGAAGATTGCCGGTGTAACCTATGGAGGGAGGCCCCACTTTGCTGCGCTTTGCAAATTAATTATTAACTAGGCAGAATTTGCAAGGAGGCACAACACTGATTAACAAAATAAAATGACAAGGAGACATAGTAGCTCATCTGACTCAAGAGCCATCACAGTTATTCCAGCGAATCAAAGTGTTATATTTTCTTATTATTGGCTGGCTGTTTTGCATTATTTCGTCACGATGTGTCTTCACGATGAGTGACAACAACAAATAAAGTTACGTGTAACCTTAACCTTGATATCAAAACATTCAAAAGTATTTTTTGAAATCCAAGTCAATATTTGAATTGCTGAAGTGGTGGACAGTTCATCCAACTATGAAGACAGCATCCAGAAGTCAACCTGAGCTACAGAAGACTGTAGGATTGCTAATACAGACTGTCTCTGCTAGCGCTTTTCTCTAGTAGGAGAAGTTGCATCCTGGGCAAGCTTGTACAGTTATAGCTGTCTCCACATTGTATATCCTTTTTTGTTGAAGTTCTGACATATTGATACCAGGGTTATAAAAAAATCATACTCAGATATTAACAGATGCTAAAATTGGTATAGATTTAGGATACACATTTCCTTCCTCACAAAGCACCACTGCAAAAAGTCAGACTGACGGCTCTTCCCCTCGCTAACAGCTGAAGTAGTTAATGTTTATAATTCTGAACAACACTGTTAGCATTAACTAGCTAGTGGACTGTGGTTAGGTAAAAGGGGGTGATTTTTGCAGACTGAAAGGGTCGCAGATAGAATATTGAGTCATAACATTCGGAGAACTTGGTGGGTTGGTGGCCATGCAGAGCAGCAGGGGAACTGTAGCTGAACTGAGCAGAGAGTCCAGACTACAGAGGACTATTCTGAGCAAATAAAGAGTGAAATCTGAAGCTGAGCAGCGGGTTTAAGGCCTGAAGGGCAGAGCTGAGGATGTAAAGAGATCCAGACTGAGCTGAAGATGGACAAGAGAGGCTGCAGGCAGATGAGGACAAGATGATATAATTTTTAACTTCTATACTTTTACAATAATTTATTATAATTTTTTTCTTATGTTGTTGTAGCCAGCTGTAAGGTTGATTTTAAAATGCAGGCAGCAAGTATTTCAATCTTTCTTTTTTTAGCATTTGTATTTTATCATAGCTAATACCACATTTTATCCCAAGTTCATTTTTAACTTTTCCACAATGCCCTTTTCTTCTAGAGTAATTGGTACTGTAGTGTTTGTACCCTTTGTTTATTTTTTATTTTTTTTTTCTAAAATATATTTTACTTTCACAATCTGTAATGAAGTGGTCTAAATCATTTGTAAAATGAATAAAATCTCTAAACTTATTCCTAAATTCTCATTTTGTTAAATCTAACTTATAGTTGAGAAAATTAAATGGAAATTAACAAGTTATATTTTTTGAAGAAATTACTTTTTCACCATTACTTCTGCTCATTCAGGATGGGCTCAAAATCTTCCCCGTGGTATCCAAAATGCTGTAGAGTATGGAATATTTTCCTGTGTATTGTCTCTTTCTAAACAAGTCTTAAGAGTCATAGGGTCTTAAAGAAATGTAAAATAACACCACAAAGTGATACAGACAGGGTTTGAGGGCTTTTGCACACCCAGGAATCCACTGTCTCAAAATGTCACTCCATTACAGTCAATTGGTGTACGCTACCATCAGTGGTATATAACTAGTATATACTAAGATCTGTGGTATATAATTGGTGTATACTACCATCAGTGGTATATAACTTGTATATACTATGATCAGTGGTATATAATTGGTGTACACAACCACCAGTAGTATATAACTGGTATATACTATGATCTGTGGTATATAATTGGTGTACACTACCGTCAGTGGTATATAACTTGTATACACAATGATCTGCGGTATATAATTGGTGTACACTACCATCAGTGGTATCTAACTAGTATATACTATGACCCGTGTTATGTAATTGGTGTATACTATCATCAGTGGTATATAACTGGTATATACTACCATCAGTGGTATATAATTGGTGGACAGCCATGATATTCTGAAGTGCTCACACACACTCACAGAAAGGTCAGAAGAATTTTTTTTGTGAGGAACAGCAGGAGAGAGTCGAGTCAGACGACTGTCAGTAGATGCTCAGGAGAGTGCGAGTGGTAATCTCTATTATTAGACTACAGATTATACTAAATGAGCTACAACTGCAGACATGCACACACGCACACATACACACTCTTATCGTTGAATTATAATCCCAGTCCCACAATCTCCGTCTGGCTCAACCAATCATGTCCCACCAAATCCTGCACAGCCTGCTGGGTAACCTACATTCAATAGTGTGTTTATCTGTGTGTGTGTCTGCGTGGGTGTTTGTATGTGTGTGTGTGTGCGCGTGTGTGATTGTCGGTGGTAATCCCCAACAGTCTGTAATAGAGGAACATCTGGTTTATCTCATTGACCCTGAAGTTTCCTTTTTTTGGGAGGTGAAAAACAGGATAAGGAAAAAATAACATTTACAGATACTTAAAAAAATTATTACTGTAATGTTGTTTATAATTAATGTACATGCTAGTAAAAAGACTTCAACTAAATCAGCATCATATCCTAAAATTAGCTTAGTGGGGAGTTTTTGAGACAGAAAAACGACAACAAGGAAGGAACACCTTTAGGAGAAACTAGTCTATGATGGTGCCATTTTTCATTTTTCACCTCAGAACATGAGCTTTGCAATATAAAACATTTAATTTCAACTAATTGAATAAATGTGTTGATGGGTCGAATGATTTCACAGTATATTTCTTTTGCTAAGTGTGCCTGTGGCTGGTGGGGACAGGAAGGCAGTTCATTAGTGTCGGGGCCCCTGGGGTCTCGGGTGCCTTTGTTAGCAGTAGCAGTCAGTGCTAGCAGTGCAGTCCTGGATTTTAGTGTGGAACTGGAGGTTCACCTTGAGCAGTTAGTGTCAGGTCCTGATGGAGCAGAGCAGCTATTTAAAGACAGAGCTGAAGTCACATTGTCGTGAAGTGAAGGTTGGACATATAAAACAATCTTGCTGCGCCTCCTGTTATAAATACGTGTGTGTTTAATCTGTAGAATATCATCTCAGTCATAAACATGAGAAGATTAAAATGAACACAAACCCTGAATCTAA
>VURO01023789.1:2337-24556 GCA_015108175.1 Pelvicachromis taeniatus | reverse complement strand
CTCTCTGCCTTCGGAGCTAAGCCTACTCTATGGATTCAGCACAAAGGTTAATGTAGCCCTGACGCCTATGCAGTTAAGCCTCCTGGTTGCTAAGAGGCCACTTGTACAGTAGCACAACACTGCTTTCCATGGCCAGTGAAGGCATTGGTGGGGGGGGATTGTATGTGTGTGCATGTGTGTTTAAGCAGGAAACATGCAGCACAATGTAAAGACGGGAAGGTCCAACAAGGAAGGAAATCCTGCTTGAAAAATGGCCTGAGACAAAAAGCAAAAAGTGCTTTCTGCTGTGTTAAATTCTGCTAGTGGGACTTTACACCAGGTCCTTTTGGAGAACTACAGAAACTTTTTCATTCTTGCATTTGCACTGAAAAATCGTAGTATTTAGGGTCTTTTTTGGCAGCAACAGAGAAACTCCAAGTGCTCTTTGCAAACTGTGGTAAGTATGTATTGATTGGTCAAACACACAAAAATTTAAAAAAAAAAAAAAAATACAATAAAACAACTGTAAAAGATTAGCTTTTATGGTTAGCCTTTTAAAATGGACCAAGATAGACAGGAATGAGCTGACACTGGAGCCCAGACTTTATGAAGTGCATATTTCCCTCAGCTTACAACTAGGCATTACACAGCAAAATGGAAGAGAACTGGAAGAGACTGAAACAGGATTACAAGACAATACAAGTCCACAGCAAGCAGTGACATTGCATTCAATTGGGCGGCCATTGCGTCACTTTCGCATTTCCTATTAGCAGTGCAAATTTAACACAGAAAAAGAAGGCTTGGGCATACGCAGTAGGTACTTATTCCCATGCAGCTCTCGAAACTGTTTTGTGGAATAATGACAGACTGAAGGGAAGATCACAACTGCAAAGAGACTTATCGAGCGATTTGCTAAATCTAGAATGGAAAGGTGAATGCATGAAAAGCTGAAACGCTTGCCAAAGACACTGATGCTACGCAACACAGCACTGCTCAGTGAAGAGAAGGATAAACCTACTCAGTGTTTTAATTGATCCAGAACTAGAGGCTCTGTTCTCTCCAAACTAATCTTTGTTGGCTAAAAAGCAGATTTAGATTTAAGATATGCCACTTAACATGATATATTATATTAAATATATTGTTTATACCATATTTTGTAAACACAATTTTTTTTTTTAAAGTACCACTTAGAGTAGTTTACAGCCAATCACAGAGAGAATCACTTAAATTCAGGAAGAGAACCTATGAAATTGTTCAGTAATGCGAGTGGTGCATCCTTGCAAACACAGCATAAAATGTAGGCCGCTTGTGTAGCGTTGCAATTAAAATGCAAGTGAGCCACTCTGTCAGTTTGGGGGCCGCACAAGGGGGACACAAGAGAGAAGCTGCCTGTATTCTCGGAGAGGACAGCCTGACCAAATCCAATTAAAAAGAGTCAAGGAGAACCACGTCTCACCTCTCCCTCGCCTCACTTCTGTCTTCTAGTTAGTCTCGCACAAGCATACGCGTGTGTGTCTGCAAACCTGGAACATAGCTAAATGAAGAAAGTCTGAAGTTTAAAATTCTGCTCGGTGAGGAGGAAACATGTGGCTCTAGCCAAAACAGCGATCCATAAATGGAAAAAAATACACTTCTTTAAAAGGCGAAACATGTGCAGCCACCACCTGCTCTGGGAGCAGCGTTGAAAACGAGGAATAACTGGGATTTGTGACATATGAAAGGGCAGAGTGTATAAGAGGCAGGTGTGGAAGGCATAACATTATGAGGCTCTAGAAAGAAAAGAAAAAAAAAAAGGAAGTAATTAAGGAATAAAGAGGGGAGCAGTCGAGGGAGATACAGCAGACTGCCTCTCTGTGGAATCGCTTATCACACACCACAGCCTATTATAGAGACAAACTGATGTAAGCAACAGTAAATGGCTATTGGCAGGCTCTCTGCGTGAAATACTCAGCCCCAGTCTCACATCTATACAATCCCAGTCTACCAGCATCACGCTGAATATGCCCCATCTTGTGTTATGTTTCGTACACAACTTTTACTTTTTGCACTCTTTGATCCAGTGTTTCCTGCAAGACAACAGCTTTGAACATTTCTGGCTTCTGATCCCTACCACATGCACTAATTAGCTTTTTAATGTCAATAAAACATTCATCTCTAGTATGTAGTCAATAAATAATATGTCTGACTTCATCTATTATTTAACACAAAAATAAATAAATAAAAGGCACTGCTTAATTTACCTGCAGTACTTCCATTAGAGCACAATATATATGTGGCATTTTAATTCTTTAAACATGGCAGCACCGAACTCTCAAAGGCACACGTATACACACGAGATTGCGCTTTTTGTCTGTTTACAAGTTTGCTTTCTCATCTGATCAGGACGCACTGATCGGATCAACAGAATCTTCTCTTCCTGTTCCCATCATGCACGAGAGGAGAGAGCCGAATTCTCAAATGACATTACAGATTATCAGACAGGAAGGGATGGGAACAGGAGGCTGTGACCTTCGGGGGTCATCTGCCGACTGTCTAGAGGCGACAAACCTCCTCCTCATTTGGCTGGTTATAGGTTACAGGCAAAAAAGAAAGAAAAAAAAATTCCTGGCCCAGCGGCACATGCCAGAGCAACTATCCCGACCATGTAAATAAATCCAAACCCAGAGGGACCACAATGGAGCCTTCAAATACAAATACACAGACAGAGTTTACTCGAATACCTGGGTTTCTAGGAGCTAGCAGCATTTTTCCCATTAGGCTTCATTTTCGAACTTCCCACAGGGAACTTCTCACATGGAAGACACAAGTGATTTAAAGTGTTCACCAACAATTGCTGCATGTTAAGTCCAGAGAACACAAGAATGACCTCCATGTTGCCTGTGCACACGCATGCAATGTGAAGTTTCTCTTGATTTTCTTCCCTTGCTGATCAACAGTATCTAAGATAAGGGCAAGGGTATAACTTCTACGGCATTGAACGGTCTAAAAACCACATATATTCAATTTCAAGTTATTCAAAGGATTAAAAATGATTTAAACATTGCATTCATATTACTCGGGCTTTTGTTGGGTAAGGAAGGCAGCAGCTAAGGGACCACTTAATGCACTGCAAAGCTCTTTGGAATATATTAAGTTAACTTGTGATCTCCCTCCAGTATTGGGACATGAAAGGTTTCCCCCATTGTAGCTTCTTGTATGCTTCTTCTCTTAAGTGCTTATCATGGAAGCAAATGGCTTTCAGTGTCTCTCCATCAATGGCAAACATTGGCAGACTCCAAGTATTTTGTTTGACAGTGTGGCTAAAAAACTGCAGACAAGCAAAGACTTCATTAGAGTCGCTGTTTACATTATGCCTTGATTTGTTCCTCCCATTGAGGCTTTTCTAAGAATGACTATCATTTTATTGGCTCGTAGCTGTCCAAGATAAACACCAGTGTCCACCACCACCCACTATCTCTTGTTATAATAGTTCATTATATAAGATAGGAAAGACATATTACGGACAGCTTCCCTGAAGCCTTCCTCTCACTGTCGGAATACTGGGGACGTTCAGTACATTAGGTGGAAAAGGTGGCGTTTTAATCCAGAACAATGCCCCAATTTAAACTTTCCCAGTAGCTTTAAGATATGATCTACATATTTTCCCACAAGACGTCGGGTAGGTCCACACAATAGGCGCATACTACCCTGGGACAAATAGCTCTAACCATCCTTGTTCTCCATGCTTTTTTCCACTACCTTAAAAGTAAAGTATGTGTGAGGTGCATTGTATTTAGGTCCCACGGATCAGCAGCAACAATCTTTGCTCTTCAGTTCAACTTTGCCTACCAACCGGAGCCTCATTGTTCTTCAGCATTTCCTAACCTCAGAGGAATTCCTCCTCCAGGAAATATGCTTTACAAGAGAAGGCACCAAGCCCAGTTACTCACAGAGACCCCCCCCCCCCCCCTCTACCCTTCACCCTCATGGCAACATCTGCCCTGTGATCCGCTGTACCCTTTTCCCTCTCAACCCTTTAGCGATATCGTGCGTACCCATCTTCAAGGCCTTCGACACTGACCTCGAGACACTTAGACTCTTGGCAGTGGAGTTAAAAAAAAAAAAAGACAAGTATGTGTTTGTGTGATCAGATGAAAGTCTTCAATGTGACCCCTTCTCCACAGGAGGGCTGTCTTTGATCATCCTGAGCATTTCTGACGATGCCCTCCAGGATCTCCTAGAAGATAAAACAGCTGATATGAGCGAATCTTCGTCTTCTTCTCATTCTCCTATCTTTTTTTTTAATCATTATCACTCCACTAAACCAACTTAAATCTCACTGTTAAGACTCCAGCCTGATGCTTCCAGCATGGCATTCCCAGCCAGAACAGAAAGGCCTTGTAGGGATCAGTCACCTCTGAAATCAATCCCAGTTCCAGCACTACAGGGGAGATAAAGGAGGGGAAGCTACATTCCCCAACCCCCCCCCCCCCATCTCCAGGACTGAGGACACATTCCCTCATGTAATCACCTCTTCAATTTCTCCACTGATGTGCCACTTCTAAGAAAGGCTCCATCCCCTCTCTGGCTCCTCTGTCCTGCATTGGAAACATCTGGGCGGTGGCGGCGGTGGTGATGGAGGGGTCGGGGATGTACACATTCATACATGTGGTCTGGGAAACTGCAGACCACAAAGTGCTCCCTCAACCTTTCTTCACAGCAAATTTCCCACCATGCTGGGAATGTAAAAATATGGTGAAAGGCAAAAGGGCACAGGGCATCGCATTAAAGTGTTCACCGCCAGGATTAACATCCTCCACAGCCACTCGGGCAAATTAAAACACTCGATAAGCAGCAGTGCACAATGACGACTTTTCACAGCTTTTTGGTTTCAGCAAAGTTGCCACATCCTCCTGTCTTTGAAGTCAGGCGTCACTTCATGTAATGCCATTAAGTTGACAGCCATGACTCCATCGTGCAGAAACCAAAAGTGTTATGCTTTAGTGCGAGACTGGAGATGTGTTGCCAGCTGAGTGCCAACTCCAGCGGTTTGCATTCGAGTCCACCTGTGCTGTCTTTGGCAGAACTCACTCCTGCTGGATTTAATGAGAAGCTGGCAAAGCCGGTGACTAAAATGCCCTCCTCTGTACTTCTTATGAAGTGTGTTGCAAATTGGGTAATTACTGGACTGAACAGATGCTGTAGAGGGCACAAAATAAAAATAAAAAAAATACACACCGAGTTGAGATACAGATGCCATTTCAACAAGTTACTTCCATGAATTGCACTTCAGTGACTCTGAAGATGGCAAATAAACTTTAAGGTAAAAGGTGTACACATAATAGAATAATGTACCTAAATGGGAGAGGAAAAGTCCAGGAAACTTTTTTTTTTTTTTGTCTTGGTTGACCTGCCATTTGTCCTAATGGTTTATGAGGGCCAGAAAACCACTGTGAGCTTAGAGGAGCCCATGAGCAGACTGCGAAAAGGATTAAACATCACAGTGGCTGTGCAGGAACTAAAGCTGTGCCATTCCTCTTTGTGACTGCTCTTCCAATTTCACACTTGCATTTTCAAAAAGGTAAATGTCTCCATCAGTACGATGGCTTCACACAGTATTACACACAACTTTATGGTTCGTGTTATGCTCACAGCGCAGCAGCAGCAGCAGCAGCAGCATGCAGGGTTTGTACAGCAGAACTCGCAACACTTCTTGCCCTGCAGGCTGATGCACCGTGCATACTAAACACGCTGGCTGGTTTGTGTTTATTGAGAGGCTTGTTTTGTTTTCCCCCCCCATTAAGTATGCAATCTGTGCATTCTCTGTTTAAAACCATTCTCGTCACTCACCGAGAGAAACTCGAGCGTCCCGACATAATCCCGCTCAGTCTTTAAAAGTTCGTTTAGGACGCACACTCGCAACCGCAGCTGTTTCTCCAGGTCCTTCCCGCTTTCAGCTCTGTGCTCACTCCTGCTCTCCTCAGTCATTGTGACTATATATAAAGTTACTTCCTTCAGGTGTTCACAGCTTCACATCACACAGCGAGTTTTAATGGCAGACGTGTAAAGTTTGCATGATCCAAAACCCCCCCCAAAAAAGTCAACGAGCAACCGGTGTCTGTACTCTTAAATCCACAGAACGTAGGGAAAAAAGAGCAAAACACGCAGGGAAAGAAAAAAAAAAGTTAAAATTAAGAATTAAATTTTTAAAAAAGTTATAGGAAAGTGTGAAGCAGCTTCCCACAAATTGTGTGACTGAGCGTTGTACAGCAACTGGACACCCCTTAGTGCTCTGAGTCCATGTGACTCCTTAAGTCTTCATCCTAATCCAGCCTCCCGGTAGCTTTTTACGCGGAGGACCATTGTTAAGTCACCAGCAACACTTCCCACGTCCTCTTGGTGTTCATTTCAAAATAAAAGCACGGGGTTTGCGAGGCAGCAAAATGCCAGCTCATATAAAAGCGTCCTCACCGTCATGAAGATGCTCTAAAGGTGATCGAACTGCCAGCGAGAACTGCGGAAAGGGTACTCTTTGTACACCCAGGTGCTCAGTGTGACCCTATTCGTGCTTTTAATTTGAAGGAACGATTAGTGTCGCCTGCACTGAGTATTTTGCAGCGATCTCCAGGTAACTTGACAATCCTTGAACCATATAATCAATTACACTTAAGATATATTAAATCATGAATCTAAGCTAATAAACTGCCACTAAAGAGAAACCTACATAATAGTGTATTTCTATAAAAGGTGAAAGAACACACATTCATTCCAGTTAAATTTACTGAGTGAAAAATAGTTTGAAAACCCTCTGTAACTTCATGCACCCCCTCTGATACTGCTGCAAGCCAGTGGTCACTTCTGAATTTAACCATGCAATATATAATCATATAGTATTATTTAAATTAGTTTCACTTTTCTACTTGTGATACAGCTCAGTAGTTGTTTAATAGCGTAATGAATTTCAGTCATAACCCTTTGACTTGTATCATTAAGTTTCAAATGAGCTCATCATTAGTATCTGTGAGATATTGGAAACGTATTGCACAACCTGCGTACGCCATCAGTTCTTTATTTCACTGGGAGTTTTTCGTAACAAGAAGAACAGAGCTGTAAAGAGCAGCTACTTGGGACGCGATAGGCCTGCACACGCCATGTGTTTTTAATGCATTTACACATTTATTATTCTTTAAGCGTTCTGCTTGAGCACATTTAGTTTAAAATAAACGGTTTACACCCAGTCTGAAATGTCTCTCAGCTCTTGACCTCTTTACACAGACTTGTCTAATTCTTGCCAGCTGACATGTAGGGCAACCAGCAGGCTCCGCTATGCGTCTGCGTCCTGCCAGTTTCTCAGTGATGCTCCAGCTGTGACTGACGGTCTTGAGCTTTGTTTCGTATTCTTTTTTAACATTATTGTGTGCACAAAGGTGCTAAAATGTGGTTCTGGTGTGGATTCATAGATAAGAGGTGTCTTTTAGTTTGAGGGATTTATGAGGCAGCTGTACAAGTGAAGAAGATATTTAGAATGTATCTGTCAAAATAGAGAAAACAAGAATACATTTTACTTATTAGAGGAGTAGCTCATCACTTAAAACACACCATAAAATCTATCTACCAAACATGTTTATGGCTATTTTAGGGCATGTGTGGCTGACCAGAGGGCTGAAACCAAGATGAATCCAGAGACACGCAGGAGCATTGACTGTGTCCAGATTTAGCCAAATATATCTAAACTTATTGAATAACAACTCATGATTCAGCGGGACAACAGTCCTACACAGACTACCGGAGGAACCAACCAACAACCAAAGACCTTTTTCAGTGGAAAAAAACAGCCACAGTCACCTGATCTCAAGGTGACCAAGCAGCATTGCACTGAAGAGCAGACTGAAGGCCGGGAGGTGGCTACAGTGAAGGCCTCGGAGTCTCTGTGGATGTTTGTGACAGAAAAATTAAATGCAATGCATCAATTCACTCCTGCAATTTGGACATACTAAGATACAAAACTGCAGGCAATGATAAAATAATTAAAAGGTGAAATAAACCAAACAAAATAACAACAACAACAACAAAAAGATGCGAGTCTACAGAGAAAAAAACACGTTTTCCCTTTGCTTTCATTCTCACGGGGTTTTCTTGAGCACAAATTGACAAAACACTTACTTTCAGTGAAAGTGAGGCACAGGCGGCAAGAGAGGCAGACAGGAAATGTATTATCATCTGTATCTGGAATTCTCAAGGAGGCAGTCCACAAACACTTAAATTACAGGCGTCCCGGACACCACGCGAAGCTCTTCTCTCCAAAACATCGTTTGTGTGAGAGGATTTCATCTGGAGCACAATCAACAACTGCAGTTGTAGTGAGGTTGTTATGCCTTGTGAGCCATCCAACTCCCTAAATACGTGTGCATGTGCGTGTACACACAATGCATGTTTCATACGTGAAACAAACTAGAATGTTATCCAGCAAACAACAGCATCGACGCTCTTGTTAGAAATGTGCCCTGCTCAAGTGCTCCTGTCAGATGTTTGTTCATATTTGACTGAAGAATTTGCTCTTGATTAAAGCTATGACACCACAGCTCGTCCTGTTACATTACACTCAAGTTAAAAACATGGACTGAGAAAGATGCTTATCATATATAATTAATCAGACTCTTTATAATTAGGTCAGAACTTCCTCCTACAGGCAGGTAAGATGTGTCACCCCCCCTCCCTGCTTGCTGCTAACACTGAATTCACTGCAAAAAGAAAAAGAAAAGGCCTCTTGAGAAACTGGTTAAGCGTCTTTATATTAAATTAGACACAGTCAGAGTCATTTTGTGCCTGGGTAAATATGAACGCGATCAACACTAAACCCGGCTTCGTTTCACCAGCTTGAAGGTCTTTTGAGAGGATTTTAGAGGAGCCGTTTGCAACCCACAATAATGATTTAGGGATTAACATCTCAACAAGTAAGGATTCACTTAGCTCCCTTCTGTGGTCTATTTATAACCTTTCATGCATCTGCATACCTAACCTGAAGAGTAGTCTGTGAAGTTTAGTGGCACACATTCACTGCAAGAGAAAAGGAATTTAACTGATGAAAATTGCCCTAATTTGTCAGCGCCAGAGGGAGTCTTCCTTTATCGAGCGGTTGCATGTCTCAATTACAGGTTAGTGTCAGTTTTGTGAGGTGAGTCGAGGACATGGTGTTTAAACTTGAGCAAATCTTGGTATTTACTCTCCTCTGGTGCTCTAATGCGGTACTGCATGCATTCGGCGTGTTTCCAGCTAAAGAGAGGATATGCTGCACTGTTTTCTTGCTGTCACCAGAGAGCAGTGTTATGTTGTGTTTTGTCTTAAAACAAAAACCTGATATTAATCAAAAGACTGTTACCATTACACAGATTTAGATCATGGCTCATAACAATGGGTCTATTTATTAGCAAAGTCCTTGAAATTTAGAGCGGCATTGGTGCCAGACTGCCACTGAATGTACTCAGTTCAAATCCTAGTCTGAAAAAAACTAGTAACAGACCAACTTAATTATGGTTTTATATGGGCTCTTTCAGCATAGGTACATTTCCAGACCATCTGATTTTATTACCCATGGCTTTAGTCTGTGGAATTACCTTCTATTATTTGTTATCCAGAGCTGCCGGTGCCTTGCTGAGTGCTGCCAGGAAGTCTTCTGTTCTTTCTTTAGGAAAAGGAGGGTCAGACTGATACGAGGGTTTGCTTTGACTCTGATTATTTTCACCCAACACTGAGCACGAGTGTTGATAATACTGTTAATTGACTGATATTAACCTTTATTTCCACCCATTTCCTTCTAGTTTCCTTTTGTGGCAGCCAAAACCAACATTCACATGTCCTCTGCAGTGGTGTCACTTTCCCTTTCTGCTCATATGGTGGAAAACACAAAGAGACAGAGAAGATAATTAAAGCCAAGGCTGGATGAATTTTGAAATCAGATTTCATAACACTGATTTGAGAGCAGGCTGTAGGTGTGTGTGTGTGTGTGTGTGTGTGTGTGCATTTAGATGCAGTGTTTTCTAATCAAATCAATCCTTTCACAGGACTCTCTACAGTCCTCTTCAAAAAAAAAGAAAGCAAGCCCTATTTCAATTATAAGGTGTCAGGAGCTGATTACAAAATCGTCTGGTCCTTACCATCAACAACCTCAGATGAATTTAGGTGCATATGAAATCAAAATTAAGCCAAAAGCAAAAGCAGTGCACTTCATGATTCAATAGCTCGTAGTACCACTTCTTGCAGCGATAGCTTGAAGTAACTGTTTTCCATATGGCTTTATCAGACTCTCACATCGTTGTGGGGGAATTTGTCTTGACAACACTGCTTCAGTTCATTGAGGTTTACATGCATTTGTTTATGTGCATGTCAGTTATGGTCCTACCACAGCATGTCAGTTGGGTTAAGGTCTGGACTTTCACTTGATCATTGCAACACCTTGATTCTTCTGTTGTAGATTTGCTGCTGTGCTCTGGATCATTTTTCTGCTATATGACCCAATTTGCTTAATCTGTCAGACAGATGGCCTCACATTTGAATCATGAAAATGGTACACAGAGGAGTTCATGGTTGACTCAATGACTGCACAGCACACAAATCATCACTCCTCCACCACCCTGCTTCATAGCTTGTATGAGGTGTTTTTGCTGATGTGCTGCGTTTGGTTTTGTTAAATGTGGTGCTGTGCATTAACCATTTTCACTTTGGTCTCATCTGTCGAGTGGACGTTCTTCTTGTGGTCTGATCAGATGTCACTTTGCAAACCTAAGCTGTGCTGTCATGTTCTTTTTAGAGAAAGGAGACTTTGTCCTGGAAAACCTCCCAAAGAAGCCACGCTTGTTCATTCTCTGTTTGTACTGTTGTGAACTTTAACATTTAGCATGCTAACTATGGTCTGGACAATTGTTAGAGCATTGCATGGTCTGACCTTGTGGGGAATTTGCTGTGACCTCCACTCCTCGGAAGACATTTGAATGCTGCTGAATCCAAACTGCCAAAAGCTCTGCATTTACTGGTGATCAGTTAATCAGGTGCATTAGATTAGCAGCACCTGGATTCTGCTCACCCTCTTAATTTCTCTGAAAGCAGCAAGGCTTGGTGCATGGAGTCCTGTAAACACTTTCCCTTTGACATGATTGTAAGAGGGGGAAGCACGGTGGCACGGTGGTTAGCACTGTTGCCTCAGAGCAAGACGGTCCTGTGTTCAATTCCACCATCAGGCCGGGATCTTTCTGTGTGGAGTTGCCTTAGTCCATGGGGCCCGGCCGGGCACTGCCCGAAAAAGGGACATGGGCCCATCTTCCTGCAGGCCCACCACCAGCAGGAGGCGCATTGTGAGCTGGGCGGCGGCCAGAAACGGAAGCCCTGGCGGACGGATCCCAGGCTACCAAGACTGGCAAATTCTGTTGTTCCTTATATAAATTCATTTTAAAATACTAAGTCACGTAGAATAGTTTCTGCGCTGAAGTGGAACAAATTAAAAAATTGGATTCATTCTGTATTTGTCTAGAATCTGGTGTGAGACACAGTTTAAGGTTTGTCACTGACTCTGAATTACACCTTTAATATTAAGCAAGTTCAATCCCCAAGTGTCTGTATTAAATGTAAGTCACGCACTGTCTGTTGTCTGGCGTGTGTGTGTGTGTGTGTGTGCGCGCGCGCACGCGTGTGTGTGTGTGTTTTAATTAAATTTCCCAAGACACTATGAATCTGCCTTTCCTCCACATTATTCATAAAAAACACAGTCCTACACAAACTTTTGAGGAACCTCGTGTTGCTTGCCAGCACAAAACAGGAAAGCCGAGAAACAGAACAAAAAATATGGAGAAATAAGATACACAGAGCCAAAAACACAGAAAAGGTAATTCGTAACACTCTTGACAGCCTTTCCATTTCCATGCTGTGTAATGTAAGCAGACTTGACGGCTGTACCAACAAGCAGCACTCTGCAGAAATCCTCTTCCACTTTATTGACTCATCTCATATTCTCTAACCACCACAGTCTTCTGCCAAGGTCTCCTGTAACGCACACTGATTTCTATTACTGTGTGCAAGTCTTTGTGCTTTGTAATCAAACAGATGGAGATCTGTGAGCTGCAGATGTCTGAGCAAAGATTAGTGCATGTTTCATCAATGCATTTCTCTCATCATGATGGATGATGTTCTTGCCTTTTGATCTGTAGACCGGGATCATTAATTAAAAGCAAGACTCCGTCACTGGGATGATGTTTTTGTGGTAAATTCTTCATTCATTATGTAAGTGACACATTTTTCTGGCTGTTAAATGCCCCACTCTGTGTTGCCTCTCAATGTGTGCATCATCTTCAACCCCTGCTAACCTCTCTCTCTTTCATTTCTCCTTTCGGGGTCAAATGGTCATAGATGTGCACTCACAGCTCTGCTCGGGGTCAGCTACTATCTTTCAGATCCTGCAGAGGCCCCGTAGTTTCACCAGACCCCCACTCAGCACCACCAACCCGGCAGGCTGCACACCTATCAATGGGTTCTTTCACACCCCTCAGCACAGTTTCAGGACTCGGGGATGAAAATGGAGATTTACTGGCCCTGGATGCCATGCTAAGATTGTACAGCTTTAGACTTATGGCTCTGAAAAAGAAGCTTGAGCCTTCACCTTCACTCAGACCACAGCGTAAAGGACTGCTACACACCCAGGTCTGTGTTCCTGAGCATTAAAAATAACACCAAGTTGAGTCTTGGCGGTGCCCTCTGTACCAAACATGTCACGCTTAAATGACCGGCCAGTGTAGCTGCCTTTACACACCAGCGTTTTTCACTCTGCCTACAAATCCCTGAACATGATATACGTGGAAGGCAAAGCAAGCATTTTATGAATATCCTCCTGTGTGCGGCTGTCGTGGTGCTCAGGCACTTTTATGGATTTTATGTTATTTCTTTTAGAAAATTAAAATTTAAAAAAAGTAGCCCTGTCAGACAAACATCTTGTAAATAGTTGATTTAGTTTAAAATGTGAGGAAACTTTCCAGTGAAGAGCAGGATTTTTACAGGGCATGAATATTCTGACCAAGTGCTCCTCACATGGAGTAAAGACAAAAACCTCAGCTGTTAAAAAGAAGGTCAAGCTCCGTCGTGAACAGATCTTTAGGATTTCTTTGAACATTTGCTGCTTTTATTATTTATTTATTTTACTCATTTTTCAGTCCAGTCCTTGTACCTGACCATTTTCAGAGGAAAGCTTTTTCTTCACTTTAGAGCCGACCTCTGACTCATTCAAGCATAAAAAGGCACCTAACTCAAGGGATAAACCAGTGTTGCGTCTACACATAACACACAACTTAGCAAAGTACCCATTTGAAACGTCATCCTTCAGCCTGTCTCCAAAAACACATAATTTGTTCCCATTTCTTTAGTTGAATCACTGAAAAATGTAACAGTTTGACAGACATAAAATAGTATTTGTATACCAGCAAGGTGACTCTCAAAGAGCTATTAGCTTAACATCAACATATCCCAGCATGATGTGCAGCGTGTCCTTAAAATATTTCAGGAAAACTGGACAAAAGAAAAAGTGGCAGAACTAAAATTCATTTATTCAGTGTGTCTCAGGACGCGTGCACAGTAATGTATATATTGATGTTATTATATAAGTGTAGGCACACAAAGATCCTTAAAACAGTGATGATCAAACTAGAGTTTGTAACAAGCTAAATCTGAGCTCTTGTCTCCTGGAAATATCTTTATCTGAATGGTGTCACTAAAACTATCCCTCTTTAAGGTCTTATTCTTCAAGTTATTCATTTATATCTTTATATTTAAGCAAACACATATATATTTATATATCTGTGTGTGCGTGCGTGCGTGAAAAAGAGAAGGGTGTGTTTTGGAGACTGTTGTAGAGTAATTGGTGTAGAACAGGTGGCCCGCTGTTGACACTGGGGGAAAAAAAAGTATGTGAAAAATGTGCTGCTGCCATGCAATCACAAAAGGAAAAGGCTGGCGGTTGACTTAGACATTTAATCACCGTGCTGGGTGATAAGTAGTGGATCAAAGGGAGGCACGAAAAAAGCCCAGAACAAGGAGAGTGATCTACGTCTCTTCAGAGGAATTCCTCCATGGTGGAGTCAGGCCAAGGCACTGACAGAAATGCTAGCTGGTTATTATGACACTGGCTTCGGAGTACAGAGACATAAGCAAACAGGAAAGCAGAAGGTTCGGGATCTCAGAAGGCTCCTCGGGTCTGAATGAGAGCTCTCTCATGTTGTTTTCCAGCATGTTCTTGCTCTTCTCCCTCTTTTTCATACCAAGTTCCACCTCAAGGCGCGCACTGTGGCACTGTAACAGGATTCTCACTGGGGAATACAATTAATAGTATAAAAAAAAGATTGATCAGAGTGCTGATGAAAAGTACTTGTGAGAAGAGAATGCGCATTGTTTGTATGCGGATGAAGATGGCGGTAGGCTGTTTAATCGGCACAACAACAACAAAAAAAGCTCCTGAGCTGAACACACTGGAAGAAAGTTGCTCTTCAAGTTTAGATGTGATTTCGATCAGAACTTTATGCATCACTTAAAAATTAAAAACATGTATAAATCTCTCCTCGCTAATAAAAAGAACCTAAGGCGAGCACAGGTTAACGGCTGGCATTAAAGCTCATTATCCTCTCAGAGCACATTACGCACCGGAGAGGGATCCAGTTACCGGCTTCGCCCACACCGGAGCCACGCGATTCAGGTCCTCCTCATTTTAAAAAGAGCTGCTACCCTGCAATTCCCTCCAGAGCTTCAAAGGGGTGGTAAAAGTATCCCTCGTGTCAGGGGACTGACTTTTTGCACCTTTTCCCGTCAGTGGAAGAACTGAACGAGAGTGCACGTCTACAAACGACTTTGCCAATCTGCTGCTGTTGCTGATGGTGGTGGGCTGGACTGAGAGTCATTTAAGTTTCCATTTTCTTTTTGTTGATTTGCATCCTTCAGACTGTCTCCGTCTTTGATCAGAAATGATACCGGACCACAGGAGAGCAGTTCGCGCGTCGGTTTTCCTGACTTGTGTGATAATCTGCAATAACGTGCTGTGTCCCGTCATCGGCTATCTCTACAACAACCGCTACGCAGGGTGAGTGAAAGCCCCCCCATTCATTTGTGGGGCTACTGGGATTCCCATTCACGTAAACACTAAGAGGGAGACAGAAGTGTTTAGAGTGAAGGAAAGGCGCACTTTGACAAGTCGTCTGCAGACACTACCATTTATCTTATGAGAGACTGAACAAAGACAGCCTTTGTGCTTGCCATCTCCACAATCCATGTGGGACATGTTTCCCGTTTGAGACATAATACCATGTTTAAGTTTGCTCTAAACTTTTCCCAGAGTGCTCTTGTTGACTGATGGCATGTGTATAAGACTGTCTGTTGTGTCGAGATTACTCAAAATACAGCACAGATTACAGTGGAGATTCTCGAAGTTACACTGGCTTCCAGCGCAATGTTTTTCTAGTACTAATGCTATAAAGTGTTTTTTATTTTTTTATTCAAAGGTCTTGGTATATCAGTCTGTCTGCAGGTTAATGTGGCTGAATGCAGGCAAAGCATCCTACCCCCTAAATGACTAAAATCACTCACATTTAACATTTTGGGGGCACTTGGACAACTAGATATTTCCTCTTGGGCTTAGGTTTTGGTATCATATAGAAAGGGGAGGCCATCTCAGCCTGACGCCCCATCTTCTAAAATTCCAGTTCATATCATGTAATTCATCAACAGCGCATTATCTGAAACTGAAATTTGGATTCTCCAAATGGAGGAAGGCTCAGGGTAGTTTGTTTAAATATAAAATACTACTGAAAGCTCTTTGGTGTAAGGGCCCGAGCGTCTTAAAAACAAATTGCTTCCATCCCAGAAAGGGTTGTGCTGTGAGAATCAACAGACTGACAACTTAAGGACAGCTTTAGCCCTGTAGCTGGTAGAAACAAAGCAAAATGTCTTTGCCAGTCCAGCTTTGTAACAAAAACAGGCTGTCAGCTTTGAGAATCATTAAAACATGAAGGAATGATTTCTGCTAAAAAGCTCTGGGATGCTAAAGGCTGTCTTTGGTACAGTAATATAAGCATGGCGTAAACAAAGTCCTGTGAACCTTCTTCTAAACGCTTGTTACTCTGAAGTTTCAGGAACTGTGTTCCAGCATGTCTTCTGTCATTGCCCTTTTCGTGGAAACAGTCCGTTTTGTTTTTTAGCAGCGTGAAATGGGGCGGCCACTCATGTGGGACACCCAGACGCCTTTGTTGCTCAGACCTTTAGAATGGCCTACTGCCACCTTTGTTTGTGTGTGTGTGGGGTGGGGGGGCAACTTCCTGTGTGACAAGCCATTGAAAGAAGTGAAAGACGAAGATGCTCAAAGAGAAGGTGGAAAAGTGGGATAAACTAGGCAAGCAGACGGGTTTCTCTGCAGATAAAATGAGCCTATCGTAAAGGGAATGTAATGAAAACACAGCCGGCATGTTAACTTTAAGGTAAAGTGAAGACGCTGTGATCTGCAGATTAAAAGCAACATGATGTAAGATTCACATTGAGGAAAAAAGAGAGAGCTTTTGTTTTGCTGCCAGGCATAAAAATGCACTTTGCAGATTGGGATAGGAGCACTATCAGGACAGTTTTTTATTCAATTATCTGTGAACATGTCAAGAATTATATGGGGATGTAAAGATTTCTGTCTCTGTGGTGTAAATTTTCACTTTTTTGCAGTCAGATGAAATATATATATATATATATGTATTCTTGTTTCTTCAGTTCACTCGGGTTTTGTTTTAAATCTCATTCAGTCCATTAATTCTAGCAAGATAAATCTCAATGTTAAATATCTGTCTGTGGTTTTATCTCTGTGGATTTATCTAAAATTACACCACTGGAAAAAAGGTTTAACTGTATTTTTATAAGTAGGCAAACGCATTAAACTAATTGGTACTTCTAATTTAGAAACAAAAGATCATTACACGATGCTTGAACGGTAAATACATGACATCAGTCCATATTTACACTATGTACTGATTTGCAGTATGAAAATGTGAACCAGCTGCTGCTGCTACTGTATGAAGACTGCCAGGGACTCGTTCCAGGTGCAACCTGCAGAGCTGGAAACGATGAAATATAATCCTTTAATGACACCTCAGACAGATTGTTTGGCTGGGGTCTGATCCTTGTCATCTATAGCACTCTGAGAAACGAACCACCCATTCACCCCCCCCATCTAAAATCTATGCTGCTTTTATAAGTGAAGTGTCCTCTTCTATTGGCACAAAAGGCAGTTTCATTACCTGACACAATGGCCCAGATGTTTTTTAAATGATGTGCTTTTTCCAAAAAAAAAAAATATGGATCAAAGACCTGTTTCAGAGCCATAAAAAACACTTTAGGGTACTTAAAAAAAATTCCAGTTATAACTCAATGCTTAAAAAAGCTTTTCTTTTCACAGTGATCAAGTCTTCAAGATCACCCCGAGAAATGACGAGGAGGTCCGAACCCTAAAGGAAATTCTCAGACATATGAAGGTTGGCACTTTTTTTTTCATGTACACCTTTTATAACCATTCCTAGGTGCTATATGTTTATGTGATGCCTTTTTTATTTAACATATTAAAAGTTTAATATCTGTTATTATTCAGCTCACGTGAATGTCTGACAGCTGAACATCGGCCACAGACAAGCGGTTAGCCCTGATGCCGGTGGGATAGTGGGGGGACAAGGCGATATGACACTTTCAGTGAGGCAGAAAGCAATGGAGTGTGTTCATCTGTCACAGTCAGGACACATTTGTAATCTGAGAGACTGAGATACTGTCAGTAAGACACTCAGCAATCATTTTTAATAAGAAACACCAAAAGAAAATTGGATAAAATTCAAAGGAGTTTGTCATATTGGGCCAAACGCCTGGATGTCTCACAGCTTAAGAACTAAATGAACATGTGTTTCAAAGATACTGAAATTAAAGGGGGGAACACCCGCAGGACACAACAGCCCTTGCTTCTTTTCCCATATTCATTTGGAAGTAATTACCCATCAGCCTCAGAAACAGCATGGCCTTCATTGTACATTGTTTTAGTTTGCTAATGCAAAGGCTAAACTGTGAGACATCCAGTGAGCCAGTCATCCTCTGTGAGCAGGAACTTAAAGCGGACCTATTATCATGTTTCCTTATTTTCTGGAATATATGGCATATAGCTTGTTAGAATGGCGGATCTTTATGTTAAATATGGCCAAAGTTTCAAATATTGAGGTCAAAGTATTTGTAAGTAAAATATGAGCCAAATGTTCAGTTTCATCAGTTTTTTTCTTCTGCTTCTCGCTGATGTCAGTGAGAGTGGGTGTCGTTAATACGGCGATCCGCGGGCACAGTTGGTGAGAGATTGGGAGAAAGTTAGTTTAGAGCGAGAAGGCAGGGAGCTTGTTTCGGACAGTGGATCAACTGCTCCAGTAAAGGATTTTGACATGTGGATCTCTAACAGAGTCAAACATAACATGGAGTCGGAAAGGAATAATAACATTTTGTCCCTTTTAACAGCTGTCAAAAAATACACTTAAATTTTAATATTTAAAACTTGCACCTTTTTCTCATGACTATTAATGTTCATATATTCACAGATGTATAACCTGAGGGTTATTTTATTTGACAGGTTTGCTATTACAGAATAATTACCTTGAAACTCTGCTTTGTAGAAGTAATACCTGTAGAGTTCATTTAATTTAAAAAATCCACCCTAGGTAGTTCTAAAATCCTGGTTTTCAGACATTGTGGTCGGTTTTAGCTTTCTTTGGTATACCGTTTATGCATGGCCTTGCCACAAGTGGTCCAGGAACGCCAGGCCTGTACAGCCCCAAACAGAAAAGGAGAGAGAGAAAAATAAGTACTTAGTAAATGCTTTGTGATTTGTAGGGAGCGAGACTAGGAGAGAGCCAGGCTCCTGGTCAGGCTTTGGCCTCAGTTTTATGTATGAATGGGCAGTGAACAGGGTGCTTCAAGGCCACCCAACCAAAGCAGCAGCAGCAGCCACTGTTTGGACAGCTGTGGACATGTGTTTTCAGTAGCTTGTTCACACTGCCATGCCTCCAGTGTCAAGTCAAGCTTTTCATTTTCAGGGTAGGCATGAGGTCGAATGCACTTCAGGGTACAGGTGAGTCAGAAATCGGACGCTTCACCGGCAACATAACATAATTTTGGAAAAAGCTTGGCAGTGTCTTCAACTAAGGATTTCTTTCCTCCCTAAAATGTCCACACAAAAAACCATATATAGAAAAAAAAATAAAGAAAAACCTCTTAAAGTTAATACTCTCATATTGCTTTTGTCCTCTGACCAACTATTTAAAGCTCGAGAACATTTAGTTTATTTTTACATAAGAAAAAGCCAGAAACTTTTTAGAACTCAGAAGATGAAATTGGGTATTACACTTATGAGAGCTTTGCATCAAAACATGGGCTTTACGTGGTTACTGATAGTCTTCCTTTCATAGAACGAATAGAGTAAACCGCTAACAGCTCCAGCTGTAACAGCCGAGACTAAACCGAGATAAACAGAAACATTCAGAGCCTTGATGGGAGCCACAAAAAAGAATTAGCTATGGTTTCTTTCGGGGCTCATGCTAGATTTGTTTGAGATATCCACAGGCTAATATGAACCATTATTCCTGTCATATTGAAATAATTTTTTATGTTTGTAGAGCACTTTCAGTGTTTTCCTATAGAAGACATAAGTGGAAAATCTCTTTTCCACAGCATGAGAGACGGTCGTTTGTAACAGGCTGTTGCTGATTTTGAGGATAAAACTGTCATAAACCATGTGGGCTTTACAGGTTTTCAGAATAAATGTTGATTTGCTCCAGGTATGACGGATCCCCAAACAGATTTAAGGCATTTAAGATGCTATAGCTTGTCTAATTCAGCTTAGGCAGCCCTGTTAGCACTGTTGGCATTCTTGTATTAAATCTACCTTGGCCAAGTTGATTTCATTTACTTGATTTCACCTCTGGCATTTGTGTTTTGGATTTGTTTTGCTAACAGACGAGCGGTGCTGAAACATTTGGGGGTGCTTAACCATTTGGAAACACCATAAAAGTGCAGGAATAGAGAAGGGTTTGCACTCAGGGGCACCAAGCATTCCAGATGAGGGTATTTGACCCTTCTGGCTCTAAGCGTAGTTAAATTAATCTGGTATGCATTCTGTAACGCATTAAACCAATTGACACATTAACAAGCGTGTGCATATTTTTGCCCCCATGTAGAAAATGAAAGCCAGCTGAGGGGCGTTCACTTCTGCAAACATAGAAATCAACACTCTTTACAGTGCTTTTATTGGTAGATCAGTTCCTTCCTGTTTGTTTTAAATCCTTTTAAATTCTCGTCTTCTCCGCTTTTTTTCCACTGTTTTACTACTATAGTTACTATGTGGTTTATTATTTGTTTATTTGGTTGGCAAGGATATCTGGCTATTAGGACTCTGGCTATCGCATCCTGATAAGTACTGAAAGACCTTGTTATCAAGGATATTTGAGGTCATACAGTAGAGGAGAAAGCCAAGTGGGATTTATTTACTCTGGGTTGTGCATCGGTTTTTGCTCCATTGAATCATTCCCCCAATTTCACTTCATCACGGAAGTAGGAATGGTTGGCGGTTTGCGTCTTAATAGAACCATTTGGTCATCAAATGTTTGAGGCTATTCCAAGCATACCTACAAATTCGATAAAGGTCTTTCTTTGGGTTGATTTCTTGACATTAAATCCATTTTGTATTCTAAATGTTTATGTTTTCACTATGTGTTGTGTAGATTTGGTCATAGCAAGCCTGCAAACATACCAACATTACATGTGCAATAGCTTGCAGTGCAGTACATATAGTATTCTGTAGTATATATTGTTAAAAATAGGCTTTTGTGGTCCTTGATGTTTTGAATGATTAGTTAGGTTAGAAGAGCACAATATAACATAGCCTGAATGTGGTCCAATATTAGCTATAAATGCTGATATATTGATCCTGCACGTGTTTGGAACACCACAAACACAACAACCTGATCGTCCTGAGCATAAATGAGTATCTCAGTGACGGCTCATAAATGTTTACACGCAACAAATGTCAAGAAAATCTGTTTATGTTTTGTGTATCTGAAAGAAAAAATATAACCCCTGACATATTTGACTTTTTAATCCCCAAATATCGGTGTTGGTATCAGTCTTAAAAATCCTAAAGCTCTGCTGTGTAAATGCAAGTCCAGTTACTACTTATTACTACTATTACAATTACTTGACTAGTGAGTTTCTTCTTGGTAGACAGCATACACATACACAAACTAAAAAAATATTTGTTTTGTCAAAGCAATTAAAATGATTCCATTAAAGTTGGTTGATGATAATTGTGATAGTTGGGCATACATTATACTAAACTATAGCAACTGGTCAGATAACAGAGAGTTTGTTTACTCTTTAGCACTCCTGGCATCTTTCACGGCAAAGTTTCTATCAATAAGCAGAGCTAGTGCATGGAAAAATGTTATGCATTAAATTTGATACTTTTTAAGATAAAACTGTCATTTTATTGAGGATGTTTTTTTCCCCAAGAACATTTTTACAGTGTAAGAACTCTTACATTGCCGCTGGGTGTTTCTGTCACTGTAGCTCTAATATGTTCACTGTGTTCCATTAGGTGGATTTCTGGCAGCCCAACAGTGCTTCTCTAATCCGTCACGATGCCATAGTGGATGTCCACGTGAAACGTAACGACACACAAGGTTTACACACACGCTTAAAGCGAGAAAATATTGATTATCAGTAAGTATAAAAGTATGGACACTCATATTTACTCTCATATTTACCCTTTGACACATCTGTTATCCAAAGGTTGTCGTATTTACTCAGCTTTCTCATGTCAGAATATGTGATTTGCACATGCAGAATAAGCCATAGATTGCACACAAAGGCCCTCACATTTCCACAAAGCTGGGACACACACACACGTACATCAGAGACACTCTATCAAACTGCTCCAAAAAGCAACGCTTTCATCTCTCGACACCATCCCTCATCAAAATTAGCGCTGAAATGATGGAGTTTTATCAAAGCAGCCACAGCTAGTAGAAAAAATTCCATTGTCATCTGAGTCCTCGGGGAGGAATTGAAGCGCAGAGGATGACTTTCTTTCTACTGCCTGTTGACTGATTGAGGATTTTTCACAAAGTGGTTTACACGGCGGGGGGGGGGGGGGGGGGTTTGGGGGGGGGGGTGGGGGTTAATTTTG
>VURO01023788.1:11223-22045 GCA_015108175.1 Pelvicachromis taeniatus | reverse complement strand
ACGTTCCAGTCATATTCCATACCAGTTGGTGGCGGTAATGCACCATTCAGTTGTTTGCCAACCGGCAATAAAATTTAAAAAGAAGAAGAAGAAGGCAGCGCGGAGGGACTTCCAGGTCAAAGGTCGCCGGCTACTATTGGAGACCGGCGTCTATTTGTCATGACATGTTTTCAAACCGGCATTTATTAGAAACGGGCGTCAATAAGAGACAGGCCATTATTTGAAGATGGTGGTTTGGCTCACTTCCAGTCTTCCATTACTCTTTTACTTTGCAAAGGATGTGTCTGTGAAACACTTCAGCAAAAATATTTACTGTTATAAATATTTACAGTGTTACTTTGTTTATAAATCTTGGTCTTCAGTGTGCTTCTGATTTCCCATGAGCCCACCACAACATACCTGAAAAACATCAAAATGGATGCAGCACATTTTACAGTTCAAAAGAAAAATACTCAAAAGTGTTTTAAATGATGGATAATCAATGATCTACAACAGCTTTCACAGGTCTAAGCAATCTCATGCATATTTGTAATTTAGTTAGCACACGAATGAAAAAAAGTTTGTGCATGAGGACAATTTCCCTGTAATGCATTTATTATGAATAAAACCTGCAAATATTTTTTATTTCTTCATTTTTTCATATCTTTTAACAGCTCCCAAAGGTGAGGCTTACAGATGTTCACTGGTGATTATATAAACACTGTTAAGGAAAATCACATTTTCATCTCTATTACGGGCAACATCTGATACAAATCAGCCATAAATCAATATTTCCTTTATTCACAAAACCGGCTTGTGTATACACAAACACAGCCAGAAATAAAAAATAAAAAAAAATACGAGGGTGCAGCACGAATTGAAGCGAAAAATTCTTCAGAGCATTGCCTTTAGTCCTCTTCTACGCTAACTTTGCAATGTTGCTGCTTAGTTATCATGTCTCACACAGTCAAGTTCAACAATGCATTGCTGCATGCCTAACTGTCACTTCCAGGTGGATCTTTTCCACAAGCTACAGGAAGGAAAAAAAAATTCCTTCGTGACATCCTGTCTCTATGAGATATTACACCTCCTTCCATCTGCAAAAAAAAAAGGAACAAAATCTAATTTTCAACAGCTACCTGTCCAACAACACGGTGGCCACTGTTCAGACCTGTAGATTTGCTCTCAGCAGTCACTGTATCACACCTTCCATCATCATCATCCTCTGCTCCAAGCCCTTGTTCTCACTCCTCAAGGCAAGACCACTTTGACACTCTCATTCTTTGCCTTTTTTTCATCGACCTCTTGACCATTGCAACGATCTGTAATGGTCCAAATGTGGAATGCCTCTCTCTGTATATCCGTACTGGAACAAACAAGAAACCTCTCATTGGATCCAAAGTGTATCCCAGTTAAGTGTGTAAGTCATGAGCAAACCAAGTCATTCTCAGATTGTCCAAACTCTAAACCTGAGACGTGGACGGCTGTTACCTTTTGCCCATAATAGCGTAGGAATAAAAACACATTGTAATATAAACTGTGATAAAATGAACCTCAATTTGCTGGTCTTAGTGGCCCTGCTGAATGTGATTCCATCAGCTGTGGCAGGGAACATTGTGCAGTATTCACTCCTACAGATAAGATTGGGTCGGCAGTGAAAGATGCACTCATCCACCCGCGACCCTTCACTGGAAATGTCACTGTGACACAAGAGAAACTCAAAAACCTTAAAATGTTAAGGAGTTCTTTTGTGAAAGCTTGTCCCCAAAAAAAGCGCTGCTCATTACTCTGTAGCAGTGAGGAAATTCAAACCGTGTGTCATGTTTTTCCACATGCTGGTGAAGTCAGTAAATTAACTAATGCTCAGCTAGTAAGACGAGACCTCGTGATTATTAGAATGGTACAATTAGCTCTGACAAGAGAGACTTTGTCCTTGACGTGATGTAAACAAACAAACATAAACTGGGAGTAGATAGAGGTAAGAGCTTCATTCTTTAAATCAAATATGCAAAAGCACTTTGAAATGTGAAGCTATTGCGATAAGCGACCTGGCAATGCAAGTGGGCTTCTAATATTGATGCGGTTTAATTCATCATAATGATTAAATGAAACTTATGGATTTCATGCATGGCATCGTGATTAATAGCAAAAGACTTCAATATATATTTGACTGAGACATAATTTCCTTGTTCACCTATGTATGAAGCAGATATAAATATAGATGTTTCTACTTTCACTCACATACAAAACGTTAATGATGAAACTAAGCTCCAGGAGATGCTTTCAAAAGGTGTTTCATACGTACAACCTGTATTTTTTCCGCTTAGTTTCCTGCACCGGTAATTTTAATTATAATTATAATAATTATAAAGACATACTGAAGAAATTACAACATTGCTGATGCACGCATGATAAATCTATTTATAAAATCCCTTGACTTTTTCCTATTAGCGAGTGCTGTGCTTTCTCATTAAATCAGCAAGTCGGTTTCATTTAGGGTTTTATGACTGATTTTAGAGGCACAACAAAACAACTAAATATTTCCAGCTGAGATACGAAAATATGAAAACATCAGGTTCAGGTACTGTTAGCACTCAGTGGCATTTGTGTGATTAGCAGACGTTGAAATTATCGGCTCTGCCCACTGCCTGAGAGCTGCACTCTGCCTTAAAGATCTTTCCCATTCAATTTAACGGCATGTTGCTCTTGTCCTCTTTAACTATTTGGCTGTGCCGTTGTGAGGCAGTGCATCATTCCTGCTTTCTCACTGGTCATGACACTCTACAGTCCTAGCTGAAGATGGGTAACCATTACCTCCTACCCAACTCTGCCGCTTCACTTAGCTCAAATTTAATTAACTCCAACCAGCCTTGCTCCCAAAGTGATAGCTGCAGAGGACTGTCCATTGGGGATTTTTGATCAAGAAGTGGACAAGAATACAAACTAGGACTTTAAGCTGTAGGAAAACTGAAACACAACCTGGTGATTGTGATGCTATGGATAGTGGAATGCATACTCAGTTCTATGGACAGAGGTTTTCACATACACACCCAGCCCTTTATTCTGTTAGCATCCCTATCCATACTCGTCTCAGATCCCACTCTGATATTTCACTCCTGTGCTTAATTAGGCCTCACAGTTAAACAATGCTCTCAGCCTCCAAGGGTCTACTTTACCAGCACACAGAAACAGAGCAGTAGGGGAGTGGGGAGGAAATGCATATTCAGTTCACATAAAACTATCAGGGAAAAAAAACAAACAAAAAAACCCAAACCTAAAACCTCTCTTTTCTGCTGACACCCCCATAATTCACCTCTGACTCTATGGCACCCCTTGTGGGTGGAAATCAGATGACAAACAACACTTGCACAGAGTGGGGTTGATAATACGTGTAATGTGTTTGACATAGCAGTGTGGTCTAATGATCTATTTAAAGGCATACAAGAACGTCTCCATTTAAAATGACTCTGTCCGTATGTTCGAGCCTACATTCGTCCTGGACACCAAGTGATCCACGAGGACTCCTCCACAACAGTGTCAGCAGCACTTGACAAATGTGCTAGCCCTGCAAAATGCTTGTACAAGCACAAACATATCTGGACTATTTATCTTCCTGCTGGAAAATTTATCAGAATATGAAAGCGTATCAACCGCATCCATTTTTTTTGGAATCAAATCTGACAATAACAGGCAGACATTGGGAAGATGATAGATGGCAAAATGTAGAAGAAAACAGAAAATGGCAATTTCACACTAAAATTATTTTATGTTTAATATCCGGTTCGTTTCCTTGCAGCTATTCACATTTCAGTTTTGAAGAAGCAATTCTGAAGTCTGATGTCCCATGAAACAACTGTGGTCAGAGATACATCACCAACTCAACCTCAGTGAAAAATGTTTTGCCCCATGGATGGATCACCTTTCTTTAGCTTGGAAATTTATCAACTGTACCATGCAAACAAATAAACTCTTCTCTGGCATTTGATGAATGGACAACTGTAAATGTTTACTGTGAGTGATTCTTCTTCTCCATGAAATGTGAGTGTGTCTATGTTACCAGGTGGACATGTCCTGGTGGTGACCTACTACCCAGCGTACACTCCTTGCCTGAATAGGTCTAAACACACTGAGCAAAAATATCCTGCGATAAATTGTTGTGTTTGATCCTATTATGTCAAATTAAATAGAGATTAATTATATGAAAAATTACCGTATTTTCCGGACTACAAAGCGCACCTGAATATTAGCCGCACAACTTGAAATTATGAAAAATTTCAAGCGCAGGTGCGCTAGCGGGCTAGTAGGCTAGCGGGCTAGTAGCGCTAGTGGGCGGGCTAGTTGCTATTAGCGGCGGTGCACGGCCCGCCTTGCGGGGGGAGGGGAGGGCAACGGAGCGAGTGCTCCACCAGCCTCGGAAGAGCCCCGCAAAGTGGGCCGCGCACCGCCACCCGACCGACCCAGCCCTTAGAGCCAGTCCTTATCCTGAAGTTACGGATCTGACTTGCCGACTCCCCTTAGCTGCCTTGTTCTAACATGCCAGAGGCTGTTCACCTTGGAGACCTGCTGCAGATATGGGTACAGGGCCAGCAAGAGCCAGCTTGCTAATCTAGTCTCGTTTTCGTGCTACTTCGTACAGCACTTCTTTGGCTGGCGGACGGACATGTGACCAACATATCACTCTTTTCCGTGTCTGATCACATGCCTTTCCGCCAGGTATAATGGCGGAACAAACCAAAACAAATCCTCTTACGATGTCACAGAAATCATGAAAAAGCCTTAGAAAAGCCACACCGGACAATAAGCCGCAGGGTTCAAAGCTTGTGCAAAAAGTAATGGCTTATAGTCCAGAAATTACGGTAAATGTACTATTAATTTTTTCTGTTCTTTTTTTTTTTTACAACATAATTGTAAACAATATTATTTGGGGCTGTTGTTAGTAAAGATGTAAAGTAATTTTTCAACATGTAGGGAGCAAAAATAATTTGCTTTCCATTACCAAGTGGCTGGCATAGTATAGAGGAACATCTTTGCCAAGTATGGCCTGAAGTCCCGAGGTCAAAATGATTTAATGTCCCTATGGTGGTTGAGAATGACCAACCTAAGATCCTGTGGGACTTCTAGACATAGTGGTGGAGGACAATAAGAGGAAGAAGGCTGAAGTGATAGATGTAGCTACACCAACTGATAGGAACATAAGGAAGAAGTAACATGAAAAGTGGAAAAATACCAAGGGCTTAGAGAGGAGCTAGAGGAATTATGAAAGGTGAAGGGAACTGTGGTCCCCATTGTAATCAGGGTACTTGGCGTGGTGACTCCCAAACTGCGTGGGTGGCTCCAGCAGATCCCAGGAATAACATCTGAAATATCTGTCCAGGAGAGCGCAGTCCTAGGATTAGCAGAGATACTGCTAAGTTCCCAGGCCTCTGGTAGTGGACCCGAGCTTGACGGATAAAGCCTTTTTTTAAAGTAACGTGGCATGGTTAGTGGTACTAGATGGTCCGGCCTGGGTATTTCAGAAACTGATGAGCTACTGGGATTTTATCACAGAAGCTTTATATGGTTTACACAGAATTGTCCAACAAAGAGAAAATATCCAGTGGATGCCCAGTGAAACTGTTATGTTGATACCAGTCCGAGGAGAATGCCAGACTGCTTCAAGCTGATAGGAAGGCATCGGCAACTCAGACAACCAATTATTACAACCAAGTTGTGGCGGAGGCGTGGTCTCTGGCTGGCTGCAGAGGAGAGGTGACGCAGCGAGCTCGCGGGGCGGAACGAAGGTGGGTGTGTTCAGGTGCAACCGATCAGCTGATTGTCAAACTGTGTCTGTTCCTGTGTTTAAAAATAGTGACGGCCAGAAGTGAGGGGAGAGGTGACACGACAGGAGTGGCTGTGTCCTGGGCAGGGAAGCTGCCAAAACCGCAGAGATCCGTCGCCTCTCTTAAATAAAGCTGGGTTGTCACCCCAAACGACAGCGTGCGTGGCGTGTCTTTGTCACAGAAGTTATGTTGTGCATCTCTGAATCCACAACATGTCAAACCTTGTACCTGGAATACAGCTGCAAATGTGCTACAGCAGCAGAAGACACTGAATGACACTCCTATACTCAAAAAAGTAGAGTAGAAGATTGGACAATACAAAAATTGGAAAAATTATATCTTGCTTGTTGAGTCACATTTTCTACATTTAGATGGTAGGGACAGAAGTTGGTGTAAATAACATAAAAGCATGGATCCCTACTGCCATGCTGCAACGGTTCAAGCTCCTGGTGGTGTAAAGATTTGGGGGATATTTTTGTAGCACACTTTGTACCAGTTGAGTATTGTTTAAACACCACAGCACCACACATATCGTTGGTGATCCTGTCCATTCTTTTATTTACCCATCTTTTGATGGTTGCATCCAGCAGGTAAACAGACTTTTCCACAAAGCCCAAAACATCTAAAATTAGTTTAATGAACACGCCAATGAGCTCACTGTAAACAAATGGTCTTCAAACTCAAACAGAACCAATACAACATCATAGGGATGTGGTGGTCCAGGAGATTCACATTATGGATGTGCAGCCAGTAAACTGCATAATGTTGTCATGCCAGTATGGACCAAAATTTCCGCTGAACTGCATGTATGCCGTAAAGAATTAAAACAGTTCTGAAGGCAAAAGATGGTTAAATCCAGCACCAGTAAGGTGTAACTAATGAAGTAGCCAGTGAATATGTATTTTTTAAATTCACCTTTACCAGAGCAAAATGTGTGAGTAGCCATTATCCAACTTGATAATTATGATTCATGACTTCACAGTTCTGCAAATTATGTTTAATCTCACTTTGACACTAACTATGGTCCCTCTAATGCCCTTAACACAGAGCTGATTCTTGAGTGACAAAAGCAACAGGATTTCTAACTGTGCTGTTCTAACACTTACTGTCACTGTAGCACTGTACCGTATAGAGTCAGTGGCACATTTTTCACTCTGTCTGTTCTCGGTGAACAGCTTGAAGCCTTGCTGAGTGCATTAATCCTCTGGGATGGGGCCCTTTAGAATCATTTATTCACAGTCAGAGGTAAAGCACAGAGAAGTCAAAGGTTAGTATGTGGTCACCCCAAGCCTGGAGCATTTCCAACTCTCCATCTGGGTGTGAGACCAAAAAGATTGAGGCACATATTATTGGGAGTAGCATTTTTTGCAAACTTGTGGTCACTGGTATCTCAAGCAACGCTGCTAAAGTTGGATTAGCATGTCCCATGTGCTGTTCAGTACTTACAGCAACTTGAGCTGACAAAATGGCATAGAAGGACATTTATGCAATTATATTAAAAACTTAAATGCATTACTCCAGCAACTATCTCTAGCAGCCTGTGCGTGAGTCATTACAGTAAACATCAAAAGCCTTTAGCAAGAAATTCCATACGCAAGCAATTATATTTGTTCTTAGGGTCAAACACTGTAGTACACAATAACTCTAAGGCTAAACTCTCTGTGAGTATTCATTGCCAGGAAGCATCCTATTCATAAGCGGGGGAAACAATAACAGCATGACAGAGTAGCAGAATATTTAAATAGCCTGAAGAAGTCGTATGATTTCACATAATTACTATTCATGGATGTCTACTCAATATGGGAACAATATTGAGTTTTTCTTTACAAAGACTGGGTTTCAGCAGCACAAATTCAATATATAATGAGTGTGGGCTACACACATATATACCAAACCTTTCTCAACTAATTTGTAGAATAAGTCATGTGTTTTAAATTATTTATATACAGAAATAATGTTTAGTTTTGTCACATGCGTAAATCTTATCTGGAGTTCCATCTTTGAAAAAATCTTGATGTTTTCTAATGTATAAATGTATTTTTCTATTTAGAAAATGCAAGAAAAAGACATTAAATTAAGGTTTACGGATCCTGTTTAGACTCCCTGTCACTTTGTGAGAGTTTTTGGTACTTTGTCGTCTAAGAGCTTTCACAATATTCTTATTGAAAACAACAAAAATACTGAGGCTGCTGTCTGTAATGCATCATCACATGTTGTGTCACCCCCGTCTTTCATTTTGGACATTGTTTCTACTGTCAGTATAACAACTCATCTTCATGTACTCTCAGTAATTTGCCATTAAGGTTGCCTATGGGCCCATAAAGCAGAAACAATGATTGAAAAAGACAATGATAACTATGGCTGTGTTCTATCTTGGTCCACAGCAGTGTGCACCGAGGCACATAAAAAGATATGCTTCTTCCTCAAAGTAATTCTGATTGCAACTTGAAATCTAACGAGAATGGCTTTAAATCTATCCCAATTGAATGTGGATGTGCAATTTGTTTACTGCTTTTTCAAATATTTTCTTTTAGAGTTTATTTTCTGTTTTTTGCCTTTTGTAGATGAAGAAAATTAAAGAGCAAAGAGGCAATTTACATGATTCTTGGTTTGGATTTAAACTCAGACTGACGCACTTAACCATGTAAAAACCCAAAACATTGTGTTCCCATTAAAGATGTGAAATTACAAAGAAGGCCTCAAATGTTACCTAGTGTGGCAGAGGACCAGTTCTGAAGTCAGACACTGCCACAAGGTTTTCCCACAGACATTACAACATGGCTATTTTTATTTCCTGATTCAAGAGCAGTATTATCAGGAGTGGATGAGGTACAGGATGGTAGAAAGGTATTTGACTGAAAAGGTAAAAAAAGAAAACACATGTGTAGGACTATATATCATAGGGGCTCTGATAATTAAATGTCATGATGAGCCCTACACTCCCAAAGTCAGAGATAGAGAATTAAAAAGGCTTCCCTGGAGTTGTAATACACTTAAATTGTGCCCTCAACTTTAAGAACTAATGCTTTATATAACACTCCATCACATCTTTATAGAAAGCGGGCCGTCTGGAGAATGCAGACTTGCTCTGAAAAGTTCTTTTCCAAGTGAAAATGGAGCCACATCTCTGTCATCGCATTGCACCTCAGGCAACATCCTCACTCTCCATCTGAGTGCAGTAGAAATCTTAAGTGCTAGAGGACTATTTGAAAACCTTAAAAGCACACATACTTGCCTTTGTCTTCATATTACTTGCTTTACCCTTTTACATAATCATACAACATTCATTCGAGTAGCAAAAAAAGTAAATTATTTTTATTCCAACCAGATTCCAAACATCACTTTAAGTATGACCCGTTCTGCAAAGGTATCAAAGGCTGATATTTCTAACACGGTTATTACCACCGTGCAACCGCGAGGTGGGTGTGGGTAAGCAAAGATGAATGTACTCATTCAGCACTCCACCCCACCATTCAATTCAGGGGAAGTGTCCTTGTATGTGTAGCCGCTCTTGAAGGATATGCTTGTCTGACTTGTGAAGCTATGCACCGAAGGAACAGGCAGCAAGCAGACAATCACAGAGGAGCTGAGTGCGTCCATTAAGGCTTGTCAGTTAGTATGGGCCTTGATTAATTGCATACTGCATAGTTGCAAATTAAGGTAGATCTCAACCCCAACCCCCCCAAATAATTAGGTAAGAACAGATTGGCAGAGAGAGAGAAGGGTGAATACTGGGTGCTTGATGTCACTCACTCTCTCACTCTGTCTACATGTAATAAAAGCTCTTACTCTGTGTTAAGCATGGGCAATAATTGTGTGTGTAAGTATCCTGAGGAGTACCATATATTTGTGCAAGGGTGTGGCTTGTGTGAGTGACTGAGGGTGTAATTATGATGTTGATGGTTTATACATTTATATCTGCCCTCTATGAACTGTGTGTGCTAATAGTGTAGGGTATGTGCATGGGATGTCTGTACCATGCTTGAATATACATACATTTTTTTTACTAAATGGGTGAAAAGAGCAATGTTAATATATGTAGAAATGCATTTCAGATGACAGTTTTACCTTTTAAGTAACATTACTGGAGCTGTGGTTACACATGTATTTTCAATGTGAATTTTACCTTTTGATCATGCTGGGGTGCATTAACTGTCAAATCCCACTGCTGCCTTTAAATCCAGTGCTAATGGAAAATCCAACACAACCACAACCTGAATTCAACTAACACTGGACTCTGGGGACAGGTGAGCACAATTTTAGCACAATCGAGACATTCTTGTTCTTGCGTCAGCAAAGCATAGCCCACAGTCATTCCCAACACTCTGCAACAATTCCTCAGCGGTGAAACAACCCCACCAGCTATGGCCTTGATCTCAGAGTAACAATCTTCTCTCTCACTTCAGTGATACTAAAAAGTGTGGCTCTCTTTACCAATCCACTGCTAATACACAGTGCTGTGAAAAAGTGTCTGCCCCCTTACTGATTTCTTAGGGGTTTTTTTTTTTATATTAGTCATACAAATAATGATTTCTTTTATTAAGGGGAAAAAGCTACCTGGTCCTGTGTGAAAAACTAATTGTCTCACTTGTTAAATCATGAATTCACTGACATCTCTCAGTCTGGAAAGGGGTGTGAAGCCATTCCCAAGATTTTAGGACTTCAGCAACCAGGGTGGGGAGCCATTGTTGAGACAAAAAGTGCTTGTCCTCTATTTCATCTGCCAGAAAACTAGCACAACATTTCATTAAAAAAAATCTCATACCAACATTCACACATGATGCTGGGGTGGCAGTGTGATGATCTGCTATTATTATTGCCGCTTCAGGATGTGGAGGACTTGCCGTAATTGATGGAACCAATGAACTGTGCTCTTTACCAGAAAATCCTGAAGGAGAATGTCCAGCCATCAGTTTGTGCCCTGAAGCTCAAGTGCACTTGGGTTATGAAGCAGGATGACCCAAAACACACCAGCAAGTCCACCTTTGAATGGCTAAAAAAAACCCTCCTAAGAAAACAAACAA
>VURO01023784.1:0-14728 GCA_015108175.1 Pelvicachromis taeniatus | reverse complement strand
AAAAAAAAAAAAAAAAAAAAAAAAAAAAAAAAAAAAAAAAAAAAAAAAAAAAAAAAAAAAAAAAAAAAAAAAAAAAAAAAAAAAAAAAAAAAAAAAAAAAAAAAAAAAAAAAAAAAAAACCCCCCAAAAAAAAAAAAAAAAAAAAAAAAAGCTACTGTATGGAAGTTGGTTTTCTCCCCTAATGTGTTTCTTTTGTATTTCAATGGCATGATGTACATTATTTGTTTTAACCATACCAACATCTATCCAAAGGGAAAATTGTCTATGCAGGGTGTCGCTTTGGATTTCCCTTGATTTTACACAGTACCATGCATTTACCATTAGCTTGTATTGTATTTATTCATTTATCTTGTCCTCTAAATTTTGACTGAAATCATCAATAAACGTGTTAAGATAGCGTTGTCTTCACATAGACTCGGGTAATGGTGTTTTAGTCGGTCATTTCTCGGTGCACATCCACCCTATTGCATGTTGACAGGTTTTGCAGGATACAGTGGCGATCGTGAGGGGTAGAGGAGGTAGGGTGGGGACTGCGGGTAGTGGCGGTTGTAGGTTATGTGGGATCAGGGTTATAGGACGGGGAGTGGGGGGTGTGGATGTCGAAGGAGAGGTTCGGGGGGTTGTCAGCTCCTAGACGACAGCCTTTGAATCCTTGCAGACCTGAGTGGTGGTGCCTGAGTTAGTCTGTTTAATGTCCGTCCTCCCTCCCACATGGTTCAGTGGTCTGAAACGAAAAGTGAAACTGTGAGTTAGGAGGGCAATGTTGCCAATAATTACTCCAGTACCGGGAAGTTGACTCTCTGGGTTTCTCAGGAAAAGAGCAGGATTCCCTCAGTCTTTAATGAGTAATACCTTGTCCGAAAGAAAAACAGGTGACTGTTGTAAAAGAAGACGTCCAAGCAGACAGACAAAGTGCTTCAGCTATGAGTCACTTAACAAGCCCTTGACCTCAGTCTGTTTCACACTAACTGATCAGCTGTGGCTCCTGTTCTCGGCCTGTTTTATTAGGAGGACAGAATCATCTCTGATAGCACTGACAATGATAAGACAGCAGCTTCAAATTTGTACTGTTTTGTGTTTTCATCTTGGTAACGGCAACCATTTGGAAACAAAAACTGAGAATGTGCTAATAGCCAAGTATGGGTGACTTAATGAGTCTTAGGACCACAAGGGGAAAGACTGGAAAGAGAAATGAGTGATTAACTGCTCAGGTGAAAGTGTAATTGCTGCCACATTTGCTCCTCATTTCTGTTGGTGACGTAAATAAAGCTGTTACAACACTGCAGTTGTTTTTTCTCCGTTTTGTTCCTTTCCCCTTTTTTTCTAAAGGAGACACAGGGCTGTAAAAAAACATTTTTTTTCTTCTTCTTCTTTTTTTCTTCCAGGGCACACCTACTATGAAAATACACCATAGGCGCTTGACAGTAATTTCCTCCCCGGTTTCCAAAAAACCCCCTGCGGTGCTCCTGCTTTCCCACTTGATTCTCCGTTGTCGGCCTTCCTCCTTCCTTCCCTCCCTTCCTCGTCGTGGAGGAGAGAATGAATGAAGGGAAGCCCTTGTGTCTGTCATGACTGAGCCTTAATAGTGATAGCGATCATGCAAAGTATTCGGCACTGACAGGAACGCAGTGCATGTAAATACATACGCCTACCGCTGCTTTCCTCTGGAAGAAAAATGTCGAGCGGAAGTGATGGATGGGTGTGCGTGGGTGTACACGGAGCTGATCTAAGCCCACTATCACTGGCTGGAGCTGGTTAATAAACCCAGCAGCCATGTGGGCATCTGGGAGTTTGCCGTGATTCAGGTCTTACTGTACCTTGATGGGGCCATCCACTGGGTCCAGTCCCTGCTCCGACAGCTGTTTCAAGGCACTTAGAGCAGCCTGAGAAAAGAAGGAACAACAGATGGTCGAGTGAGTGAGGAGGGAGGGAGGGAAGGAAGGGAGATTTGGGTGGGAAGAGAGTGAGTGTCACCCTTCAGCTGCTTTTCAAATAACACTTAGTCTGGGAAACCTGATGCCAGCAGGACACTTTCCCTTCACTCTGTGTTGTCTTTGGCTTCTCTCCTCTCACTGTTTATCTAGCGTTATTGGGTTAACATTTCCACTTTATGTTTTGGCTGCTCCACATTTTCCTACGTCAATCCAGAGTGACATCTGTATTCGTGGCGACCGTAGCTAAACAAAAGCAGCAGGTCGGAATAAATCATAAAGCTTTCGGCATACAGTGCGCAGAAAACTCCAATCAGTCTATCTTGAAAAACACGCTAAAGACAGACAAGTGTGCATGTAACATTTTTATTGTTAATTGTGTAATGACTTAATTAGGGTTCATTTGTGAGCGAGAAAGAAAACTGTAGTGCAGCCTCATATCCTCAACAGAGTATTTATCTTAGAATTTACCATGTCTGTCACATTTAGCTCATAATCACAACCAGCCACTTGAAGCAATCCGATGCGATGTCATCAAAAACTGCACTATATGCTATCTATATTTTCAAACTTGGACCAAAAATCCCATGAAGTCATTTCCTTCCTGCTCATTGCCTGCCTGTCTTTGCCAGCTTGAGGGGTTTCTGGCGAAGTGAGAAGGGTCCCGCCTGCTATCATAACATATACAACATGTGTGGGAGTCAAGGGGTGCAGCATACACACACACACACACACACACACACACACACACACACACACACACACACACACACACACACACACACACACACACACACACACACACACACACACACACATTATGCAAGGTGGGCCTGGAAGGCAACAACAACAAGCGAGTTTTTTCACCAATGTTTTCTTAACATTTGTACCGTGACATTAAAACTGACCACAGTTTGAAAATAGCTGTTTAGGTGTCCCAATATGAACTGTTCTACATGAACTACATGAGTGTGAAGGAAAAGTCACAGATCCTTCCATTATTCTTAACCTTCTTAACCTGTGTTTAGCTCACCTTTGTTTCCCTTAATGTAGTTTGAGGATACAGAGTAGGTGGAAAAAATATCCCCCAAGAGAACTGATACCACTGGTATCAACACAAATGACCCCCAAACGAGGAAGCACTTGGCAACAGCGGGAAAGAAAAACTCCCTTTTAAAAGGAAGACAACCTCAGCAGTATCAGGCTAAGGCTCAGGAAGGGGCAGCTATCTACCGTGAACGTTTTTTGGTTCAGGAAAAAGCACACTATGGAAGAAAGACAGAGTTTAATAATAACTAACAATTACATGACAAGTGGTGTATAAACCGATAGGTGAGTGAAGATGTTAAATGCATCACGGGAATCTCCCTAGACCTATTGCAGTGTAACTAAGAGAGAGTGCAGGGTCACCTAATCCAGCCCTACCTGTAAATTTTATCAAAATCGTTTAGTATAATCTTAAAAGTAGAGAGGGTGTCCATCTCGTGTATCTAAACTGGGAGCTGGTTCCATAGAAGAGGGACCTGAAATCTGAAGGCTCTGCCTCCCATTCTACTTTTTCTAGGAGTCTGTAAACTAGCAGTCTGTAAGTGAAATACTGTCATTACTCCCTCTTACAGGTTTTGGATCAACGGAAGACTTTTCAGGGAGTTTTAGGACAGCCCAAGAACAATGAATTACAATAGTCCAGCCCAGAAGTAATAAATCCATAAACATAATGCTTTTCAGCATCACCCAGAGACAGGATGTTTCTAATGTTAGAGATATTGTGTAAATGGAAGAAAGGAGCCCTACATACTTGTTTAATATGTGCGCTGAAGGAAAATACAATTTTTTCATAAAGTTGTGCGGCTAATATTCAGGTGCGCTTTGTAGTCCGGAAAATACGGTACATTGAACTTTTTTGCATCTGTCAACTAACAAGGAGTTGAGGTGACTAATTTTAATCGAAAGGTGATTGTATACGACACCTGTTGGGAGGCAACCTGTGTGCAAATAATCGCAGCTCCACTTGAAATGGCTGCAATCGCTCTGAGACAGACTGGTAAAGCTTTGCTAATAACTGTGGTCTAATTTAGAAATGTAGACACATTCTCGACACATTGCAATCAATCTGAGTCACTTAATGCTATTGAGCGTTGCTTTTATTCCTATATAAATAGAAGGCTGACAAATGCTGATGTAATTTTGCAGTTAAATCACTCTCTTGCAGCAAGTACAGCAATATTTGTCGATTTCTGTTTCAAATTTACGAGGCTGGACTCTGAATGTAAGGAGTTCGTTTGAATTTCTGTGTATGTCCACTGCAACAAATTTGCTATATTTGCCAATTAATTGCAAACAGATTGCACGTAGTGGCCAACTCCTACCATCCGATTGCCAAATGACAGCAGACCGACTTTTCCCATTTTATTGCTATACTGCTTAAAAGTTGGTTTGAAGATAGCATCTGACTGTGAATCATAATCAACTTCGTAGCAGCCATTTCAAAAGCAACAAGGCCGCAAATTCACTGCACACGTTGCATTAACTGTTGTCGTGCTGTTGTCTCCAACCACTGTTTTTCTTAGTGTGATTGTAGTACTGTATAGTGGAATAAGATCCAGCGAGTTTTAATGTCCCTGATAATTCAGCAAATTTCATCACACATTAAAACACAACTGTTTTAATTATGTGCTTTTATTTTTTTGGCAGCATTGTTTAAGACAGTTCTACCAAACCCTTCACCTCCACAGTATCCCGTTACACTTCTGTCATATACTTCAACATACTATAAAAACTTAGTATAAAATTATTGTAACAAAGAGGAAAAATCCCAACAGTTCCACTTTATTATTCAACACACATCTGCTATGACAGTGGCCTAAGCTAGCCAGGACCTGTTACACTTCATCACTGGTTAATCAGAGTCGAGATAAGACACAAGTGGTTTTGCGCTCTAGATGAGTGAGATGTGATGACTGGCTGACTTTACCTCATTATGAAGCCCACCAGCGTCACTCAGTACTTTATTCTCATTATAAATTAGCCATTCTCCTCACAGGGATATCTGACTGAGAGGCATTTGCTGTGATAGTCCAGAATAGACAGACACAGACGTCTCCATGTGAATACCCATTTGTATTTAAGCCATATGCGAGCGAGAGGAAACATTAATCATGCTTTAATCCTGAGAAAATATAAATCCCAGTACATGCCATATCGCTATGTCTCCATGGAATGCAATATGCACAGAAGGCTGTTACAAACTATTATCTGTGTGCTTGTGTCCAAAATCATTTTAAAAGTGTTTCACTTCAAACTATGAGAAACATAAACCAGGAACCGTAATTTATGACTGACAGGTGCAAGGGTCAAAATCTGGTTTGTATCCATCAAATTGAAGGGGGGGGGGGGTGGTCTGTGATGCCAACAGGTATTAAAAACTCTACAACACTAATAGCAGAACTGATGTAAAAAATTGATACCGCTGAGTTACTACTTATAGGCCCTTTCTCCAAAGACACAGAAATCAAGTGCAGCCCCTCTGAATCTGTAGCAGATAATTTATGGTTCGGGTTGGGCTATGTGTGTGTTTTTTTTTTACTCTGTGAGCATCTGACAGCCAACAAAGATTTAGAGGTAGAATACACTTGAAGAGATTTAAGGTAAAAACCGCCTAGAACATGACAGATGACCGGATTTTTTCACAATTACACAGTTAATAACCACAGATGATACCAGGGGAACGCTTATAACACTTGATGATGATTTGGTTTATAAACATACAGTTACATGTCATATCACAATGGTCAAGGTTGTCCACATACTGAAGTGGAAAGTCATCAAGATAAGAAGGTAGCCTAAAGCAGTCAGATTAATCTATCAGGTATGATCAGTATCATACCTGATCATAAAAACAGGGGCAGATGTCCTTTTTTCTCACATGACCAATAAAATGAAATCAGCCTTCTCATAAACTCCTTTTTTGTTGTATTTAAGCAAACAGATTGGGATCGTTTTCTCCCTGAGTAAATAGCTAGAGACCATCTGTTGGAGTGGGAGGGGTGCTGGTGGTAGGGTAGGGGCTGGAGATAAACAGCCATAAATCAGGGAGCTTGACAGTGGCAGCGTTGCTGATATACGACAGGCAGGCATAAGGGCACAGCAGCACAGCGAAGGACACTGAGCCTAAGACAAACACTAGGCCTATCTGTGGGAATGGCAGCCAGTGAAATCATTATTTTTCTAATGTGATAAGTTGACCATCGTTAGAGTCAGTCGCTACACTGACGCATCAACACAAGGAGTGTGTGTTTAGTCTGAGGCCGGGAAACGCAAGGTGGAGGTGTTCCATCTCTGCCATGGAACAAAGAGACAGTGAGAGGCGGGTGAGGAAACAATGAGCAGGATGCTGTGCCCCAAGCCGTTGACAAATGGAAGAGAAAAGGAATGATTTTTTAGTTTGAAGCTTAAAACTAACTACCTCAAAAATAGTTAAATATCCTTTAAAGGGTGTGTCTCTGCCTGCTTTCCCACTCCTACATACCGCGCAATAGCTTTAGTGGTGTAAATATTTAGTTGAGAAAGTTAGAGCCAGGCCAATATCCAGAAACAAAAAGGTGTGGGAAAGGCAGTTTGTCTGAAACGGCGTGATGCCCTAACAAGCATTTCTGAGTATAGCATAAGAACAGGATTACATCTGATCATGGACAACGCAAACTATTAGTTGCTATTATTTAACTATGCCCTGGTCTGCTTGGAAAAATGGACAACGGTGCCATCCAGGAATGCAGTATCAGAAATAAAAATGATGATGAAATTTCCAGCTCTTGGACCCAAGCCAAAGCTCACATAAGAACTGTTTAATACCCCACGTGTACCCAATATTAAGAAAAAACATCAGCGTGCTGATACAGAGTCGATATTTGACTGTTCTTCAAACCTTTGGACGTTTGAAGCACAGTTCATTGAATCTACAGTGAAACCACTCCAGTTATTCCCTCTTCAGCTTTTCTCTTTGTTTGCTCTAGCCTTAGATAACAAACCAGCACCCATCATTAATGCTAGCCTGGTAGCCAACCTGAAGAACCCCAAAAGCACTTCACACATAAGCTCATCCACCTATCTATCTAGCAGACCCGAGTTCAAAGGCTTAGACAAACACTGGTCGAATGTGTCGGGTCTGAGGTGGATCTGTAACCATGGCTGTGCTCCTGATGTGGAGTGACAAGGGTGGCTCATTTTTCTGGGCCTGCTGCGCTCTTAATAGCTTCCCCGACAGAGGCTACGCTTCCATCAGCGGCTTAGCCAAACAAAGTTCAAGTCCCCGAGGAGTCTACCGCATCAGCATGTCAGATCTGATTGATCGTTAGATCACATTGACCCTGACAAATCAGACCCCTGTATCAGCTCTCACTACTAGACTGAGTTTCAGAGAAGCAATATAGACAATCTGGAGAACAAAGAGAAGACACAGCAGAATGCTAGCTAGGAAAGGACCCAGATAGACGAGGAGATAGGGGTTTTCAGACTTTCAATCTCCATCACTTCATTCTCTGACCTTTAGCAGCCATCAAAGACACCAAGGAGGCCCTAATTAGTTGAAGGCCACCAGCTTATCATTCAGTCTTGCATGTTTGCTTTCTGCACGTATTCTGAAAGAAAACATTTGCCAAGTTTTTTTCATTCTGCTGGGTTATCAGATAAGATCCTGTTTATTCTCTACAGAAGGCAAGATGACAGTCCAGTCACCACTTCAGTACACTCTGGGATAATCCACAGAGTACTGAAGCGTCTCCCTTTCAACCAAGCAAAGCCTTTGTTCTGGTTCTGTACAGTCCAGCACAAATGATCAGACTCTTTTCTAATCTCAAGTCCATTCTATGAGCATCAGTGGCAACAACCCCTCCCTGCAGCTGAGCCCCAAACCACACCCCACCACACTCCCATTCTCACTTTGATCCAGCTTCATTGCCTAAGCCATGTGGCATTTAAAAGGAAAAACACAAATTCTTCTTGTTATCTTAAGACTACAATCCACCCCAAGCTGCTACGCCACCATGCATACCAAGCCCATGCAAAAAAACCCATTAAGCCTGGGAGACTCTTGTAAAGAAAGCATAACCTGAAATGAAACCAAAACTGAAATCATTCATGAGCTGCTTGACAAATAATAATAATTATGGGCAGAAATTGGAGCGCTGCATCGCTTACAGGAACAATATTAGCCAAGACACACTTCCTCACTTCTACCAAGTACCACTACACACACCCCTGTTATACACAAACCACAGCATTGTTACACAAGCATTTCCAGTTTCATTGAAGAACTTGAGACGGCGATGGGGTGGACAAACTGTAACTCAAACTGTTTGCTTTTGTTTTGTTCAATAGTGCAATAACCCTTCATCCTCTCATCCTGCAAAAAAACACGCCCAATCTTAGTAATGTTTCAGAATGTTTAATTGACGACAGGTGACTGTTCTTGGGCTGCTATGAGATGGCGACCCAAAGAACATGAAGGGGATGCAGGACAGCTGCTGATGAGGATGATCTAAGGGATATCCACTAGACTAAACAATGACCAGAGTGGATATCAAAAAGGGTGTTTTTCAGGGAGGACCTGGGAAGTTGGGAAAATGAGTGCTCATGTCGGAGAAGTTCTGAGGCTGGATATATTGTTCTGTAGAGGGTTTGTTCTGTTTTCAAAAGGCCACATAAAACCTTGACAGTGCTCCCTTTTTTGCGCTCATTCCTCAAAGCAGAAAGAAATATGAGATACCCGGGAAGAGAAAACCCCAGTCGCTTTTTTTTTTGTCCTTTGTTAACCCTGTTGTTACCATCATGTCATCACGTCAAATCTTCCTCTGATCTCCAATAAATTCTTTCAGCTATACTCTGCAGACCATCTCTTCTATTTTTCTTAAATATCTGCCATCTACTCCTCGGCTTCATCTCATCCCATAGCTTTCGTTTTCCTCTAAATTCTTTCCTTTTTCCTCTACCCACATCAAAACCCTGGACAGGGATCACTGGAACATTCTCCCGACAGCTCGTGGAGAACACCTGTGTGTGCATGAGTGCTGGCACTGTATGCTTCTATTTGTTAATGCGGTGTGATATGTACATGGATTCTTGAGTAACTACAGAGAAAATGTATTCAGATCCACACACCAAACCTCTTCCTCACTCTCTCTCCAGATTTCACATCCGTTCCCACATCAGAGGCATGAATAAAAGAGGCAGTGTGTGCCTGGCAGTGGCCTAGCTTCAGCCTGATATGACGTTAATTCCTCTGAAGTAGCACTTCATGTATGTGGGTTTGCTTCTTTCCAACAGTGTAGCAATTGTGATGTGACAGCTAAAAAAAAAACCTTCTCTATGAGGAATTCAGTTTGATTTCTCCGTACGACTCGGTCACATGTGTATGCTTCCACATTATGCTGATCTAAATTCCGGGAGTGGATAGTGTTTCCCTTTGTGCATCTTCCAGGCGTGATATTAGCCCTGAGGACTGGCTGAGCTAAGTTAGCGGATAACGGCTGTGGGGCTCCCCAGGGGAGCAAGCCTCCGCTGACATGGGAAGCCATAAATAAGGGCCCGGGGCGCAGCACCATGTCATGCGTCATTTGGGCCGGAGAGGCCTGCTTTATCCCCTCCCACCACCGAGCTGCTGAGCATGGCACCTCCTAGGGCGTAATACAAAACATATGGGCAAAGGGCGAGGGGCAGAATCACCTCAGCATACCATACTTCTGCCTTGTCAGCAAAGCATCTTAGAGGATAAGCAGATACAGACGGCCTTTGTGATAAGACGGAGTTAACTTTGCCACGATATACCTTTTCAAGGAATTTAATCACTGGGCTCAGTTATTTTTGATACGATAACATTACATCAGCAGAAGCAGCATGAAGCAGATAAAACTGCTAGCACTATTTTTAAACTGTTAGCACTATCCAGCCTGTAGGAACCTTGTGCTTCAGCAGATATATGGCTTGCAAAAGAAAGAACTAATACATTTTAAGTGTATATTTGCATATTTGTCAACATCTTTAACTTGCCCTATGATATACTAGGTATATAGAAACTAAAACATGTATGTTATATTAATAGCATTGTGTATGAATAAATACATATAAATAGTGAGCAGATTTAAATTTTAACTTAAAAAATTTTAACTTCTCAATTTTCCTTACAAACATAAAAACACCAGTCAGTTGTATTTCTTTGCTGCTGTGTGTAGTATACCAGTCCTCTGCCTTCACTATAAACCAATCTAGGTCAATAATGAGCGACTGCTATCAAGATTCTCTGACAAAGCAGAGAAACCTACTTTTTCCAATACTATAACAAAGACAGGGACACGTTTTCATTGACAACGGACTCTGAGTTACACAAGAGATCCTGTGTACGCCTGCCAAATTACTCAATGATTGTTAATGAAACACTGACTAAATTCGCCTTTGGATGAGATACAGAGCGTGTGGAATGCATTAGTGATGGGACTACTGCCTGTGAAGATACTCAGTCTGTCAAAAAAAAAAAAACTGCCTTAAGGCCGGTGACTCACCAACCTGACCACTGACTAAGCTGAAAGTTCCCAAAAAAGTAGAAGCCTTAAATTTTTATGGATAAAAAGCCACCATACAGACACAACCTGGGTAATGAGGCCATCTGGGTGGATTATTCTGTTATGATTCATTCAATGAACTGAGATTATTTGATTCACAATGTTAATGGCATGCCTATGTGGATGACACAAACAAACAAAAAAACTTTGCCTGTAAGTCTTTCAAAGCACTTTGAAGTTCAGATTTTCATAAAGTATCTTTCTCAAGTTCCCTCTCTGGGATTATAGTACAGTCATGGTGGGAGGTTTAGAAAACAGCACCTAACCGTCCATTTCTATCAGGTTTCCTCACTGACTCCAAAACAGAGTTACATCACCCCGTCTCCACCTGCAGGGATCCACCTTTCTATGCCAGAGGGAGAAGCTTCTATAATCCTGGACAATTGGACTCAAATTGCTCTGGGGAAGGCACAAAAAGCGGTGGGAAGGAAAGCCAGCCTTCAGGCACTCGCTCTCTTATCAACGCAGAGATAGTGATCGGCCCCAAGAGGCGTCCCATTTCTCTCTTTTCTGTGGGCTAATCTACCTTTCCTTTCGATCTGACTGTCAAAGATGGATCCTTTTAACCGCCGTCTCCCTGCCAATTCTCATTGTGTGGGTTTTAAAATGACAAACTCGCACTGTTTGCTTGGTGATGAAGTGCACAGACAAGTTAAAGTGGGCAGTGGTACGAGGGTGGGGATGCAAATGCAATAGCTGTGGTTGTAGCTACACAACCAAAGGAAAAAGACCTTTCCTATGTGCAGGGTGGAAGCTCAGACAAGAGGCAGGATCCAAGGTCTTAATCGCATCCGCCATTTGCATAGATAATAACCTTAGCGAGATACCACGGGGAACAAATCAATCTCTAATGAGGATTATCAGGGTGGATGTCAAAAAGCATTGCTGGCTGTTATCAGCCCTCCCAATTTAAATTGTAGTCCAATTATTTCTTCATTGTGGGATAAGTGATAGAAGCTAATATCCTGTTTGCATTAAAAGTGGATCGGACAAATGAGAAGGTGGGTAAGATGAGTCATCAAGACAGTAACTTCCTGCAGGTTAAAAACTCCTATACCAATGTGATTGTCTTGAGTTATGAATTTTTTTTGAACAGTTTAGGAAACAAAAGAGAGCTTTAGTGCAAGACTGATAGAGACTTCAAGTTATTAATAATCCCAAAACATAAATCTAGTTATACTGTGACTCATTTTAAAGCACTACTCTTTGATTTTACTCCCAAAACAATAAAAAAAAAAAAGAAGTTGCGTTTTGTAATCCACCTCCCCTTTTCTTAATTTATTGGCTTTAAATTTTTAACTAACTGAATGCTTAGCACACATAAAGTGGTTATAGTAGTTGACTAACGGGCATGCAGGTTTGAGAGATGCATTTAGTTCATTATCACACTCATTTGGCTTCGAAATGAACCCAGTCATTGCTGTTAATCACACTATTTTGTTCTGACACAGATCAGCGGGAACAGTTAATAGTTAACTGGTAATGCAGGAAAAAAACTCCAAGTTCTTTTTGTAGACAGGCCAACAAAGAGATATAGGTTTGTTGAGCCTTGCATCCATTTACCTGACTACAGACTAAAAAACCTTAGAGAAAACAAGTCAATAATAAACGTTCCCTCAAATTTAACAGATGCATCGTGAAGTACAGCGGTTTCAGAAATATTAATAATACCTGCTGCTTTTCACAAAGATAGATTGAAAGGATTTGAAAATTTTTTATAATTTAATCTTTACTTAAAAACTCCAATTAGTTTATGTAAATGATCGTATGTCGAAACACATAAATGAAGTTTTACTGGTCTTTGTATTAGTGCCAAGAGTTTTCATATTACACATGCTTCATTTTGGCAAAACTATCAGCGGACAGCTTCCACTAATATGCAGACACACCACTATTTGTGAAACATTTGTGAAAGAATTGGTCTTTCTCAAAAGGTCAATGAATTCCAGTGAAGCATTGTAACAGGATGCTATCACTGCAATGAGTCAGTTTGTACATTTTTTTCATTTGTAGAGCTTCCATGATCAACTGTATTATTGCAAAATGGAAGCCTTTAGGAGCCACAGCTACTCAGCCACAAAGCGGCAGACCATGTAAAGTTACAGGGTCTCCAAACGCTGAGGCCCAGCATGTAAAAGTTGCCATGCTGACTCAACAACTGCAGCGTTCCAAACCTTGTCTGGCATCAGCACAATACCTGTGGGCTGGGAGCTTCATAGTGTGGTTTCCATAAGGGCTATGCCATATTGACTGTGATAATACTGGTATAAATTTTTACATGACATAAAAATATTATATCACCATCAATACCATGTGTTTAAGTCCCCCAGTGCGTGAATTAATTTAACAACCTCCAACTAAATTTTGCTTTACAAAATTTCCTCTAAAAGTGGAATCAACAACAATTGAGGCAAAAACACACTGTCAACTACAAGCAGGCTATGAAGCAAGCCACAATAGGAGCTATTGATGAGCGACTCAAAAGTAAACAAATGACTCAACCAAGCATCACTAGCTTCACTTCCTAGGTGCACATCACCTAGGAAGAGTAAACAGTGCAGGGAAAATATTGCTGCGGTTAGATTTAAGCAGCTGGCTAAAAAGTCTGACCTAAGACAACAACTATTTCTCATTGTTATAATTGAAAACATTACTCGGGCTCCTGACGAGTCACAAGGTTAAGTTACTTTAGTTACTTAACTAAAGCATTAAGCAGTTATCCTATTCTTATACTTATTACTTTCGTGCTTACATTTGACTTCTGCTGTATCATTAGGGATATTGTTGAGTCACTACTATTGCACTATAAAGTGCAATAGTAGTGACTCTACTATTGCACTTTATAGGATACTGCAGTAAACAGTATCCTGCTACTGGCAGCATGTGGCAATAAATTCACAATTTGAAAGAGGCAGTGAGTCATCAGTGACAGTAGCTCATTTACTCACACTTTAAATGTTGGTGCCTGCACCCCCCACCCCCACCCATATTGTAAGAAACACCATTATCGCAAATGTTCTTGAAATATTGTGATATCATTTTGAGGCTCACACCCAGATTCCATGAATGACCATCTCCTGTAGTTATAGTTGTAACACCTAGGTGGCCCAGTACTTTTGCCCATATAGATTATCTATGTAAGAAAAGAAAAGAAAAGAAAGGAAATCACTTACTAAAACTGAATCCAAGTGATATAAATTTTGTCATTTGATGGTGAATGTGAGGCTACGTGTTGATGTCTGTGTGCCTGCCATTTTGGGGGGAATTGCATGGACTCAATCAAAGAGACTTTAGACCGCACCGACTGCGCATGTTCTCCTGCCGACAGAGTTTGGCTGTCATGTCTCAAGCTCCTGGTGTGTCAGAGTATAAACTTTAAAGTGATGCTGAAAACTGTCCAGTTATTTGCTACATCTACATTGACAGACTGATATTTAATTGTGGCGGGGCGTGGTCTGCGGTGCTGCTGCAGGGGAGGCGGACGCACCTGAGTGGCATCCGCAATCACGCCTCGCCGGCATAAAGAGTCCGTACTGGGTCCTGTCAGATGTTGTTGTGGTTTTTGAAAGTCGAGCTGTGAGCTGCGGCGCTGCAGCCAACTCAGTGTGTTTGTGAACAGCAACCATGTGTGTCAATAAAGTATGCTGAAAAGCATTTTCATGCGAGCGACATCGAGTCTGCCGTGGTTTGATTACATTAGTATTTTCAGAAATTACCAATAGTTCGTGGAAAAGCCAGTTATTGATGAGGCTTTCTCAGTGGTTGTATAGATGGAATTATTCTGAAATGGTGCTACATACAGTGGCTTGCAAAAGTATTGGGCCCCCTTGAACTTTTCCACATTTTGTTACATTACAGCCACAAACATGAATCAATTTTATTGGAATTCCACGTGAAAGTCCAATACAAAGTGGTGTACACGTGAGACGTGGAACGAAAATCATACATGATTCCAAACACTTTTTACAAATAAATAACTGAAAAGTGGGGTGTGCGTAATTATTCAGCCCCCTGAGTCAATACTTTGTAGAACCACCTTTTGCTGCAATTACAGCTGCCAGTCTTTTAGGGTTTGTCTCTACCAGCTTTGCACATCTACAGACTGAAATTCTTTCCCATTCTTCTTTGCAAAACAGCTCCAGCTCAGTCAGATTAGATGGACCGCGTTTGTGAACAGCAGTTTTC
>VURO01023781.1:0-13066 GCA_015108175.1 Pelvicachromis taeniatus | reverse complement strand
CATGTGTTAGGATGTCCCAGTCAAAGTCCAGATCTAAATCCAATCGAGAATCTGTGGCAAGATCTGAAAACTGCTGTTCACAAACGCTGTCCATCTAATCTGACTGAGCTGGAGCTGTTTTGCAAAGAAGAATGGGCAAGAATTTCAGTCTCTAGATGTGCAAAGCTGGTAGAGACATACCCTAAAAGACTGGCAGCTGTAATTGCAGCAAAAGGTGGTTCTACAAAGTATTGACTCAGGGGGCTGAATAATTACGCACACCCCACTTTTCAGTTATTTATTTGTAAAAAATGTTTGGAATCATGTATGATTTTCGTTCCACTTCTCACGTGTACACCACTTTGTATTGGTCTTTCACATGGAATTCCAATAAAATTGATTCATGTTTGTGGCTGTAATGTGACAAAATGTGGAAAAGTTCAAGTTGTAGCAGGACAAAGACAGAGATGAGTCTACTGTCAGAGGCCGTAAGAAGATCATTTGTAACCTTCACTAAAGCTGTTTCTGTACTGTGATGAGCTCTAAAACCCCTGTGATGAGGTCTTCTGCTTGTCTGGTCCAGTCCAAGGGCAAAAAAACCTCATTAACTAGCATTGTGCAGTTAAAAAACATTTGCATTTCGGGAGAAGAACTTGGAAAATAGTCTGACATTTAACAGTTACTAAAAAAAAAAAAAAAGTATTACAGCAGTGGTTCACAGTTCACACACAGAGTTCACAAAAGCAGCTTAATGTTGTTAAAGCTGGGTCCTACTCACCCTCTAGCAGTAAGACAGCTTGCTTCCGGAAGATCTTCACCAGCATGTCGTTTAAATCAATTTCTTGAAGCTTGCCCAATAGCTGCTCTTCATTGCGACACACTTTCTCCTGAGCGTAAAGGCCGTCTGGCATCACTCTCTGCTGCCCCAGTCCAATGAGCGCTGTCTCCACAGCCAATGACAGGAAAGACTCTCCTTCTTCCAAGAAACGCTGAGCTGGGAAAACCGGATGCTCTGTCCATCTGCCTGAACCCAGCAAGCCTGAGGGTAAGAAAGAGAGGTTGGTGGAGGACAGGGTGAGAAATGACTTAGCAAGGACAATGTCCCCTTTGGGGTGCAGATTGAGCTGAGTATTGATAAATTTACTGATCTATTTGTTCATTCTCGTGTTCCATTTTCCTCACTGTGTACTCTCATGATGGTAATCATGTGTTTTAATGGTTTAATGATGTCTTGGCAGACCTTACAGTTCATCCCAGGAGAATTAACAGTCCCTAATGAGCACACATACACACTCTCAGTTATAAATAGCACAGGCTTAATTGAAAACCCTTTCATCCAAAAAATAAATACATTTATAAATCCCTTATATTCACTATAAAAAGTTCCTTCACTTCTTGCACTCATATCGACAATTTTTACCCACTAATCTACACTCAATAAACCTTTACTAAGTAAAAGTCCAAGCGTCCTAATGCAAACCACCACAGCTGAAGTGTGTATGAGCAGATAAACACTTTGGTATCAAACAATTTATCTTTATAGTTGGTGCTTGGATACCATCAAATCTTTTCATAGAGTCCATCATCCATCTAACAGAGAAGCCCTCTGCAGAGAAGGAAAACATGCAAACCAACTCAACAGCGTTGTACCAGTTAGACCTTTACAGTAAAACAGGTGGATGAAAGTCAGTCTAAGCAAAATATGTATGACTGCTAAGCGCTTAACAAACTGTATACCATGGGCTGAGAGAACATAAGGAAGAAAAGTCTCTAGTTTGACAGCTAAAAACCCGAACTGTAAGCTCTTCTAATCTAAAGGGAGACTGGTTAAGACAACTAGAATAAATGCAGCCAAACAGAAAATTTCTTGAAGAAAACCCCCTCCACAGACCAAAGACTCATACTACAGTTCAGCTTTCAGCGTAACAATAATCTAAACTGGCAAAGATAAAAATGGAATGGTCTTTAGAGTTGAAGTTGAGAGTCTGAGCCAACAGCCAACAGACTATCTGTGGAGAACTGGTTTCGATGCTTTCCATCTCATCCTGCCAAGCCTGAAATGAGGTAGAAAACAAAATGGGATGAACTGCCCAAATCTAGGTGATGCATCTTGGAGACCTTTACCAGGAACCTGTGGAGGCTTTTCCAACATAACACAAATACATAACTGCAGCTAAGGGTACCTTTAAAAAGTGCTGAATTAAGTCTCTTTTTATAAGGAGATTTCAGTTTTCATTAAGAATGCATTGTAGATTGATGGTGTATAAAATCAGTGTTATGTATTTATAATTAAATCTAGAACATAAAAATGAAGGGCCCTGAGCACTTCCTGAATAAACTGCTCTTTACAAGCAAAACCGAGTCCTAATGTGACGTCTGTTCTGGCTACAGTACACTGAAATTCGTCTCGCTGAGCTCCCTGCATAATTAATGCATTTTAATTGGAGTGTTTTTCCTGCTGCATTTCTTATTCATGAGCTGTTATTGGAGGATGACTGGAGGCCAATCAGCATGTCTGTGTCATCTGTGCTGATTGCGACCTGAGGGCCTGCAGCTCTGACAGAGAAGATACAATCACTGCAGTGTAAATGTTGGAGGCACACTCTAGAAAATTAGTATGTCTGTGTGCGTGCGTGTGTGCAACATCTGCACCAAAGGAAAGCAGCCTTACATACATAATCACGTGAGTATTTTTATTTTTCTGCTACGGTATATTTCTATATCATTACATTTAGAGGAAAATATTGTACTTTCTACTACCACTACATTTCTTTGACTTTGCATCCTATGGTAACAGTACAAAATTCAATGAAATATTTAAGCTCATCAGTGACTCACCATATTTTACCTCTTAAAAATATGTGCCTTGTTGGGTTCTCTAGTTAGTAATTTATGAAAACTCACATCTTTCATACATATTATCAACTGTCCAAAAAAAGGACACGCTATGAAAATATCTCACAAAATAATTAGAGCAAACAAAGGCACCTCTCTCTTCAGAAATAACTTTGGCACAAACTTTAAAAGAGGATGTGAGCGATTCTACAGCCATGTGTTCATCTGCACACACCTGAGAATTCAAGCAGAGTTCCCTCCTCACTGCCCCTCCTTGTCTCCATGAGGGTGCTGAAAAGTGTGCCGATGGGGTCTAGAGGGTGGCCCACCCAACCTTCCAGGTTGGTGACTGATGTATTTCCTCTGTTTAGCAGCTCTGCAGTAAGACAAAGACAAAAAAGCATTAGTTTAAAACATTAGTTTAGGCAGGAAGACTATGTCATGATGCTGAATAAGCCTAAAACATCCATGTATCTCATACATGGTATTTAACTAATTTAGGCCTGCACACATTTCTGCAAGCCCCTTTGCAACCCACCTCCACCACACATCCTTTTTCCTGCTGTTTTTACAATGTCTTTTTTTTTTAATATATATATATTTGCTGTCACTGAAGGTTGGAGATGTCCCAGAACAGAGTCATACCACAGATTTAATTTCCTGCATATAAAATGATCTTTTATGGTGATAAAGGTCTCCAAGAGGCAGTTCCACTTAATCCACACATGCAAATTTCTAGGTCTGTACTTTTATTCTGCAGCTCTGTTGGCATAATTTTGCATGATTTACAGTTAATAAAAAGCCTCTATTTATATTAGACCGGTCTTTCATAGAGAACTTTAACTGACCCAGAGGGCTCCACAAACACAGCAATTGAGTTTTTTCCCATCATTCTTCACTCAGATTGACTATCTCCCAAATAAATGTTCTCCATGAATGTTCAAGCCCAAATTTGAATAATACATGCAGATAACACCAGTAACCTTAACAAACAAAAAAACAAAGAGCAACCGAACACACAGCTGTTTGTGAGAAATCGTGAACATTCAATGCAAAATAATGTTTTTGCATCTGTTCCATACGTGCCTGACCTGCTGAGTTCTTGTAAGAGGGAAACCCAAATAAGAGCAAGTGAGGATGTATCGTTCTTCACAAGTGAACAAATCTTGTGTACACAGAAAATATAGCAGTAAAATGAAAATGGACTTTGGAGGGCACTGATTAAAAGTAGGAAAGCAAAGAAAAAGAGGACATCAAAGGAGGGTACACTGACCTTTTTTGTGAGTGCGGAAGAGCTCCAGCTGCTTCTGCTGCTGCCGCCGCAGTGTGTTGACGATGGCGATGGCCAGCCTGAGCGCTTCTTTGGGATAACCGTGTGATCTTAGGGCATCCACTCGGGCACACGCTGTAGGTACGTGCTCTGTGCGAAAGAGTTATTTCATTTGTATTCCTTCTGCTTTAAAAAAAAAAAAAAAAAAAGTATTTCTTGTTATCTCTAACCACAATTCTTCTCTCTCACCATGCCACAGGGGCCACCCTCGAGTGTCAAAGAGGGATGAGTCGAGGTTCTCATGGTAGCAGTAGTTGGTGTAGTGGTCTTCCGTGATGATGTTTTGCAGGTGGGGGTCCTGCCAGTGCAGGTCGCAGGCCTCGATGGCTCGTGTGAAGACCGTCCGGTGAGGCCGAGTCAGCGAGTCTGTGAGAGACATCAGAAGTTTTTAAATGTCAAGCTGCGAGGTAGTGGAGTGTGGAGCATTATTATTTTTTCTAATTAGACTATTTAATCAACATAGTTTGATAATAAAGGAGATTTATTAATTAGATTTTCATCTGAGAAATTTATTTGACGCCTACATGATACAGGTTTCCTTCGGAGCTGAAAAATAAAACTAAGGCAGAAGTGAAGTCTGAAGTTCCTCTAATGGCCACCTGAGGCTGACTCCGAGGTCAAGTGCAAATTTATTTTTGATTTGATTGTTTGGAATGATAAGGGGTTAAAATGACCAGGAGTTGAAAGGCAGGTCTATAGCCTGGTACAAAAGTCCTGATGGATGGTTTCAATTCCATGATACAGTTATATTTCCTGTGTGCTACAAAAGCTAAATACAGTCCTGATCAAAAGTTAAAGTCCACTTGAAAAATGGCAACAAAAAAAAGTCATATTTCGCATGATTGGAAACAAGGTTCCAAGTAGAGCTTCAACATGCAACAAGAAATGAGAGTGACAGAAAAAGAATTTGAGCATGCAATTTGTTGATCAGGACTGTATATGAAAAAGACAAAGATAAGAGAGTGACATAATGTCTCATGAATAAGTTAGAATATCTGCAGAACTGAAAAAAAGGTCAGTAACATAAGTGCAAGTGTGGCACTGTTACAGGCAAAAATCTCAGCAGTAATTAAAGATCCTTTTAGCGCATTCAAAACATTTTTATTACTGCCTGAAAAAAACATTAATTTCTCTGGATTTTCTCAGATAAAGCTAACTTGAGAATAGAGCCAGAAAAAGCTTCAGGACCTCAAATGTGTTATTAGGATCATTCTATTAGTAAAAAGGTAATAAGGCTCACAGCCACTGAGATTGAAAGGAGACTTGAGATTTTTTTGGGGGGGGGGACAAAAGATGTGGGGGAGGGGCAGCACTGCTGGAGATTACAGAAAAAAAATTATGTGATGCAGGAGAGTGTTGGGAAATAAAACAATAGGAAGGCATATTTCTGCCTGGTGTCATCTCACCTGGGTTACCAGCAGGGCCCTGGGGCAGAGCATTGGTGAGATTGGTCAGTTCGCTACCATGGTTACCGTCCTCCAAGGGGCAGACGTCCACGCTGTTCCACCTGCGAAGCTGTCGTAGCCAGAAAGCCTTCTGCTCAGGTTTGCAGTGGGGGTTCAGCACAATGCACATCCAGAGGGCCCCTGACACACATGTCCAGAGATATTACACTTACAAACTTTGCTCTCCTCTTCTGATACTTGTAGCAAGAGAACAGATTTTTTTTTTTTTTTTTTAAAAAGGAATTTAATAACCCATAAAGTTTTGTAGCTTCAAGTTAACTTGTTAAATAATTGAAGGCTGCTGCTAGCCAATACTTTCATTATTGATTAAATTGTTGATTATGCTGGTTTATACATCGTGAGATTGTTTTGTGCTCAGTTGAACTGGCAACCTAAGGGACTGAAAAATGAAGCAAACATGGAAGTGCCCAAAAAAGCAATATAAGGAAGGCTCTGCAGTTCCTCTAATGGCCACTTGAAGCTGGCTGCAGGTAGCAGACCATTTAACTCCCGTGTGAAATGGGACGGCATACGTAACATCAGAGAGGTGTTTTTGTTTTAATAACTCACCCTTTTTTGATGCTGATAAAGCGTAAAATTTGGGGTAACTGCTTTGACTGAGACTGGCAAATTATAGCATTATAGCAGATTATAGCATTTTAATTAAATTATCTGCCAAGTAATATAGCGTGCTGTGTGATTGAGACCATCCAAGAAGTCTATGCTTTAGTTTAGGTTAGCAGTAGTATTAGTATGCTGCCTAGCACAAATCGGCAGCGATCTATGCCTGTGTGGATATGTTTGCATATGTTTCTCAATGCAGCTTGCTAGCACATGCTTGTCAGCATTAGTTAAAAACTGAGTACGTCATATGCTTCTCTAAAAAAGGTTATTTATAGCTCTCAAAAAAACACCAGCAGCCATAAGAATAAAGATGAATCCTACAGCTGATTAGGCTCTGTCCATCTTTGATATACAGTCTATAGGCTTGCAACGTCAAGTCAAGAATCAGTTCGCTATAATAGTAGATGTAGGAAAGGTAAAAAAAAAAAAAAAACTGGAACAAAAAACATTTTTAAAACAAACAAACAAACAAATAAACAAATAAAAACAAAACACAACTGAAAGGCAGTTTTGGACCAGCATTTTACATATTATTATCCACCTCCTTGATGAAAGCACCAAACAGATGGATATATTTTTATGTTATCGAATCAAAGCTGAAACCTGAATTGATAAGACAGCAGGAAATATTCTTATTGTTGTTGTGTCAGAGAAAGTACCAATTGGTCCCGAACACCAAGCTGCTAATATATGATGTTTTGTTTTGTGTGATAAAATGACCACAAAAGGAAAACACTCAAATCAGTAAGTGATTATGCCAATTCAGTCCCTGATGCTGCATTACACAAGTAATTGTTGCAGCTCCATAAACAATTGGGAGATTAATTACACTGCTGGCTAAAAACATGAAGACAGTGGTGAAAACAAATAACACACACACTCCAAGAAGCTGAAGAAGGATGAAGGGAACACTGAATGAGTTAGGGCAAAATGAAACTGAAGAAAAAAAAAGATGTTCAAAAAAGAGAAGACAAGTGGTGAGGGAGGGATGAAGTGAATACAGGAGGGAGAGAGGTTCACAATGAGGGGGAAGGGGAAGGAGGAGACAGGTTTTATCCTCTGTCTCTTTGTTAGGGCTGCACCAAGGACAACATGGAGGAGGGAAAACAGCAGGGCGACGTCACACGTGAGTGACGAAATGCAGAGAAAGAATCTTCAACAGCAACATACAGGTCCGAGTAGGGCCGACAAAGAGTTGTTTTTCTATAGACTTCTGCATAGCCCTTTTTCAAACAGAGTAGTTTCCCCCTGCTAGAGAATAGGGGGGAGGAAAAATTAGGTTTAAGGCAGTTCCACACTGGCTTAGCTTTAGACATTTAGATATTGAATATATATTTATATTTTATGGTCTCAACTGTGATTTGAGGATTTCCTGTATGTTTGTTAATTTTCTTCAATTAATTAAGAATAAACCAGTAAATTATCTCATTGCTCACATAGATGTATAAAATCTAGAGGTGGATGAATACAAAGGATTTCACATTCTTTATCTTGCAAGGATTTTGAATCTCAGCATTTCAAAATGTATTTATGTAATAAATGGTAATAAGTAATGGGGTACCTAAAGGCTAAGAGTATCATAAGAAAAGGACAGTTATTTCAAGTGCACTGTAGCAGCTCACACACTAAAGCTGCCACAATTTGGCTGAAATTCTGTTTGTGTGCCTGTTCTCAATGTACCTAGTTCATCCCACAGCTGCCTGTACTTGTCAGTCATGGTCGTCCCCTGTTGCCTCCACAGCACCAACCGAGGGTCACCCATGAACTGCTCTGTGATAAGTGTTAACATGCGAGCTCCATTGGAGTCCCTCATCTTCAGCATCTCTCTCACCTGCAGAGACAAGGTCACTGTGAGTAAACGGTATATATCACTTTTATTTAATCAGATAATCGGATCAAAATCAAGATAAGCTTTTTTTCTGGAGTACCCTAAATTCAGTAGAGACAAACAAACTACCATAACAAGAAAAAGGTCTCAAGGAATATATATATATAGCCTCAGACTTGGAGTTGCTAATTGTCATTCTAGGTCTGCCTCCCATACTACCTTTAAAATACCCTAGCAACCACAAGTGAGCAGCCTGAGAGCAAAGTGCTATATTTGGCCAATATGGTATTTATGGTCTATTTATTTAAGATCTTGTTTGTGATGAGAAGGACTTTAAATTTCCATCCATCCATCCATTTGCAGCCGCTTATCCTTTTCAGGGTCGCGGGGGGCGCTGGAGCCTATTCCAGCTGTCTTAGGGCGAGAGGCGGGGTACACCCTGGGCAGGTCGCCAGTCTGTCGCAGGGCTAACACACATAGACAGACAACCAGTCGCACTCGCAGTCACTCCCACATTCACACCTATGGGCAATTTAGTTTAGCCAATTAACCTGTCCCCACTAACTGCATGTCTTCGGACTGTGGGAGGAAGCCGGAGTACCTGGAGAGAACCCACACAAACACAGGGAGAAGATGCAAACTCCACAGAGAAAGACTTATGGTGTAATTGAACTCACTTCTGGTTAGCACTTCTTGCTGTGAGGCAACAGTTCTAACCACCGTGCTGCCCAGGATTTTAAATTTGATTCTTCATTTAAAATGGAGCCAATAAAGAGAAGTCAGAGGGACAAATGGCTCGTAACAACGGGCCACGCTCCTGGCGCACCTCCAACCGAATCTCCCAAGGAACATGGTTAAATGCCTTCTCCACAGAGCACATGTAGACTAGTTGAGCAAACTCCCACACAGACATGAATATCCGCGAGAGGATAAAGAGCTGGTCCAGTGTTACACAGCCAGAACAGAAACTGCATTGTTCCTCCTGAGTCTAAGATTCAAGTAATGGATGGACTCTCCCCTCCAATACCCTGACATAGACCTTCCCCAGAGAGCCTGAGTAGTGTGATCTCCCTATTACTGAAAATCATCCCCGTGTCCTCCTTCTTGAAGATGGGAACCACCTTCCCAATCTGCCAACCCAGGCTCACTGCCCCAGATCTCCACACATTGTTGGAGAGGCAGGTAATTCAAGAAATCCCTACAACATCCAGGGCTTTTATGAAGTGAATGAAAGTCCACCTCAGAGGACTACAGTTCTGGATTATTTTAATTTCACCAAGAAATAAAACACTTGTAATATAAATGATAAAAGACACATGGATCATTTTGGTTCCCCTTTAGGTATTCAAGCATTTGTGCAAATAGCTTGCATAGAATCAGAAAAAATATACATGAAATCAACAAAATCACTGTATTTATAAGGCGTGATGTAATTAGAGGGTCAGTACCTTGCTGAACAGTAAGTTGAGCTGCTTTCCTGAGCCATGGTACCCGCCCTGGGAGAGAAAGAGCTTGACCTGTTCCTGGACTTGCTCCTCATCCAGGTGCCAACAATTCTCGTCATCCACACTCGCCCCTGCTGTCGGATCAGGAGCTCCTGCAGTGAATGAAAATGAATAAGTCAGAAATGGTACTCAGATGTAGTGCAAAAGAATATGTAATGTCAAAATGTCAAAAGTAAAAGTACTTATAGCACTTTGGTATACCGTTGGTTTTTAAATGTGCTCTATAAATAAAGTTGTATTGTATTGTATTATACATTCATATGTCCATCAGTGCATACGGTCTTATTATTTTTATACAATGATTAAACAACTTGCACTGATTTCCAAACGAGTGTCTTTTCAGGGAAGAGCACAAAATGAATATGCCACCATCAGCATTTCTACTAGTTTACCTTTTGCATTAAAGCATTAGTGCTGTGCAAGCTTAAATGATGATCAATAGTGAAAATACTGCAAATTCTGCAACAATAAGCATCCTACATGAGCAAGGAGTACATCCTTCATTTCTAACGCTTAACACCCAACTCCGAGAAATATTAAATCCATAAGGTTTATGCTAAATATGTTCCACTAGATGTAGACACCCACCTATTCTGACAACCAGTTATTTACGTTACAATTTAAAATATTCATATACTGTATTGTAAAATACTTACAAAGAGTTAAAATGGATAATTTCATGATATTCTGACATTTTAGGGGTAAAATGATTCATCAGCACCAGCTTCAGCAGTAAAATTAAATTATTGTTAGCTGCACTGCTACTTAAAATTTTTCTGCTCAGTACAACAATCTACATAATATCATTAATGTACTAATGTAATTCAAAGACACACAGGTACATTTTCATCCAGATAATTTGTTTAAGAAGGAAAAAAGTTTCATATACAGGAGAGGTTTTTTTTTAGCATTAGATAATGTATTCTAGGGCAGAAGTAGGCCCAAATATATATGAACAATGTATCACAAATATACACTCACAAAAAAAGTCTCCTTCTTGTATGCTGTAGTACAGATGCACTACATAAACAGTACATAAGGAGACGACAGCTTCCAATTGTAAATCCACTGATGGAAGATGAAGAAAAATCTAATGCAGGTACCTGGATTTATTTGTGTCTGTTCCTGTGTTTAGGGTCAGTTTAAAATCATAAACCACCCTTAAAGCAGTGCCTCCACTTACCGTGGACCTGGTTGATCTCTGAGTTCTGTGACAGTATTTCATCTGCCAGCTTCTGTGCTGTCGGCAGCACATCTGTGTGATGCACTGTGATCAGGTACTGAACAAACTTCTGCAGCTGATCTCTGTTCATTTGGAATAGAGTCTCTGAGATGGGCAGGCGCAGTTTGACCTGCTCTGGCTTCCGCACTCGGTACAGTGAGAGTGCCACAACATGGGCACAGTAAAAAATGTCCTTGTTGCCGCAGCTACATGTCACTGCTGTGATTTTGCAGCGGTCGAAGCTGACGCTCACATTGCAGACTAGCTCTGGCTCAGAGGGTGTAGCGGGTTCCCTTACTGTGCCACTAAGGTGAAAACCTGCAAAGAGACAGAAATGAATATTGCAGTTAGCTATTAGAAATTAATCACAACATGTAGTTTTTGGTTTAAAACAGCCTTTCTGATGTATCTTTGTGTACATGATCACAAACCAAAATATATAAATAAAAGCTAAATGTGACAAATACAGATTTAAAAGAACAGCAACATCACGTGGGAGTGAGGTTTAAATATTGTGTTGAGTTTGGGGAGACAGAACAGATGTACATGTTTTGGCAGAATCTGACAATGCAACAAGTACTTTATGGGTAAAATTCTTCTGTAATTAGAATAAATGGACAATCTGACCAAGTTAGTGGGTTATCAGTTGATGACAGATGGTTTCATGAGCTCAGCCAGAGCTAAACTGATATAAACATTTTCATTTAGTCTGTACTGTTTTAATCTCACTACAGGGAGCACATGCACAGCTCATTTTACGATACACAGGCAGAACAGTGGCTTATTTAGACCTCGAATCGCAGGGGCATGATGTACGTCTTACATCATCTTGTCATTCAAACTGAAAATCATGTAACGTGGCCAACTGGGAGGCTGATAAGCCTCCATGCCAGACAGTGACAGATGACAGACAGCATTATTAGATGGTCGCTTGAGCCAAAGAAAATGGGAAATGCATCAAAGAGCCAACCTTCTGTCAGACACTGTCTATGGGGGAGTTTAAGTAATCGTTTGAAAGCAGACAGAACGAGATTTAAATCATATCTCTTTAGAAATGAGACAAGTGATGTGAAGATATTTGACCAAGCCTAGCACACACATGCACGCAAACACGTACTTACGTACGTACGTACACACGCGCGCGCACGCACACAATATTATATTATATTCCTTATTCTAACTGTATCTGTATGATATCCGATCAGCTCAGGCATATATCTCTGGCTGTGAGGACAGAAGCCCCATGTACAAACTTTCAGTTTGTCAAGAGCAGTCCGTCAGTGAGAACAAAGTTGGCTTTAAGATAGAGGAAAGGGAGTTAAAACAGCTTTTTTTTTCAGACAGAGGATGAACTAATGGGATACATGAGGGAGGAGATCAAGATTATTTCAACTGTGAATCAGCAATAGAGTCCAGGAATAAAAATAGTGCCCTGGAAACTAGCATCATAGGGAGATTCCAATACACTTTCTGTACAGTCAGCAATCATTTAGCTTGTGCAAAGGCTGCATGAGTTGAAAAAGAGCAATACCAGAAGCTAGCTAACTTTAGCTAACATTAGCTAGCTGGTCTTTTCAGGCCAAGTAATGACACATCAACAAAACCCGAGTATAGTAATATAAGTATGCATGAGTGTTCTACCACCTTCAAGTTCACTTTTTTGTCTCACCATATCTCATAGTACCAATCTCTTTACTGTTAAATAAATACAAAAATGTTTTCAAAGCCTTCTTACATCGAATGACATCATAAATGTAAAATCAACTTCTATGAAACCAGAGATCAAACTAAAAAGAAGAGAGACAGGCACAAGTGTTTTTATGGACAGCGCTAAATCTCTGTCACAGCTATGAGTATTTGCAGCAATATCGCTATGCCGTACATGGTCACATATTTATAGCTAATAATGTTAGTGCTGAATGCAACTTCTGCAGGTTAACTAGACTATAGCCAAATGCTTTAACTGCAGATGTGATGGTGTTTTGTGAGAAAAAACAAAAGAGGCGGAAGAACTACAAGACAATATATGAGAGTGAAACTTGAATAGAAATAGAAAAGAGAAAAAAACTAAGGTGTTTCAGTTCTTGCTGCATTTTCAGCTGAGCAGACACAACCACCAGTCCACATCCTGTCTTTTTTAAACAAGACAGGATTTTTTTTTAAAAAGTGTACACACACACACACACACACACACACACACACACACACACACACACACACACACACACACACACACACACACACACACACACACGATGAAATGTGTGGTGCTCTCCGTTACGCCGCCCTGCCCCAGTC